>JAUZSX010000056.1:1205078-1215847 GCA_034780655.1 Idiosepius hallami
GCTCCACCGTCGCTGCCGATATATATATATATATATATATATATATATATATGTGTGTGTGTGTGTGTGTGTGTGTTTTATGTTTAGTATACTTAGGCGTATCACAAGAAAAAACTGAATTAAAAATATTGGAAAGAAAAATTTAGATTCTTTTTAATGAACTGTATACATATATATATATTGGATATAAGTGATTTTATTGACATTTATTAAAATTATTCTTACATTATATTTGGTAATTAGAAATGTGTTATTTTTATGTTGCTTACTATAAATTGTTATTATACATTGTATTTTTTCCAGAAGTCCAATAAACCCTTGGTCATTGCAAACAGACAAAATGTAAATTGCACTTATCTAGTAACTGCCACTTCTTTGCAAAAAGAGGTCTACCCCATCACATATCTGAATGTGAATGAATCTGCATATGGTTATACATACCCCAACCTATTATGGATAGTCTGCTGCACACTTTGCAAAATAGTCTTACAAATATGCAGCCTACCCATGACAGCTTCCTTCTCTCTTGTTCCTCAAACTGTAGCCCTGCATGATTAGTGAGTTATTAAACATAAATAATTATATAATGGCTATTTGCACTGAACCTTAAAAACCATTTGTAATATCCTTTTGTGTTATCATTTTCATTAAAATGTTTCTATGAACTCATCAAATTGTAATAAAAAAATGAATTTTAATCTATATATGAAAAACACCTATAAAAAAACAAGAGATAATTTTCTTTTATAAAAACTAAATGATATACATTGTAACCAAATGGAAATGAATTGCCAATAAAGGAAACCAAAATAAATAAATCATCAATAAGTATCAAATAAACTCTCTTGGTATCATATCTAACTAGAAGGGCAGTGACGATGGAGCATTGGTAAAAGCTTGGGCTCTGGAATTGTATTACGCGAGTCAAAATCCCAGTCAAAACCATTACTTTCACTTTAGCAGCCTCAGGCAGATGGGGCTCGTTAACTCAGGAGAGCAGCTCATCTAGGTGAAGGGTAATACCGAATGCAAAAATCCTCGGTAAGAGCACGTAAGTTTGGCACAAGGCCATTTTTACGTGCCCTTACCCGGGCTTTTTACATTCGGTGTTACCCTTCACCTAGTTAACGAGCCCCATCTGCCCAAGGCAGCTAAAGGTGAATGCAATGGTTTTTACTGGGATTTGAACTCGCATAACACAATTTCATAGCCCGAGCTTTTACCAATGCTCCACCGTCGCTATAATATATATATATATATGCTTTGACATGGGCCAATATAAGGTGTGTACAGATGAAAGAAATTAATAGTATTTGTCTTACTCGGGAGGTTTCATCCTGAAAAACAACTTGGTATTTGGTAATTAAAAAAGTTTCTATTAATAAAATCTTCTTCTCAGAGGCAACCATTTTGGATGTTGTTCCACATAAGCAAATAGATTTGTTACTTCATCCTTTGGGCAATGATTTCATTCCTTCTGATATTTCATTACAAAATTCTAATGCAACCAAACAACTATTTCTTCCTGATACTCCAGAGAGGGAAACCTGATGAATATCTATTTACTCAAGGCATCTGCTCTCTCTCTCTCTCTCTTTGAGTATTCAAGTGTTGGTGTATTAAGTCGAGCACTTTAAATTGTAATTTATCTGATCTTTTTAACATAAGAAACATAGGCAAAGCTTCCCTTCAGCCGAAAAGGGACAGATTAAAACAATTTATAGTAAGTGATGTAGCAGACACTTTAAGACGCGACAATTACGACAGGAAGTTGCAGTCAGTTTTCAACTCATCATTTACTTAACCCATAGCTAGAGGGAATAGGGGGATTCATACTTTCCCATAGGGTTTTAGTCCTAATATGAATGCCAATTGAATGATTGAGATTTAAACTTAAATATTGCAATTCTGACATCAACTGCCTATCCACGGTCCCAAGTTTTTATAACTAAACACATTTTATAAATTTATAAATTATCTAAATAGAGATTTTATCTCTGTCCAAATAATTTATACATATTCTTTCTTCCATTTGTTTTTTTTTCTACTTTAAAATCTTTTAAAATGAAAAAATTTTACGACAGATGCTGACCACGTGTTTTGAACTGAGCTAACAGACCAGCTCAGTTTGGACTGTCGACAAGCAAGCACGCGAGCTCACGACTATCTCCCCTCTGCTCAACGGAAAGACACACCACGTGCTTCCTGAGAATATTCAACAAACCAGCATACACAGAACTTACTACAAATTATATAGCAACACAGACACTACGACAAGAATCCCCCATCTCGTACGACACGTGTTGTAACAGATAAGATAGTGGTTTAGATTAGAATTCACAGAAAAGTGCTATAAATATATATAAATATATTAATGGCAGTGGCTGTGATGACTCCCACTTGCGTCTGAGTATTGGGCACATGTCATCTTGTTCCTTATCTTTATTGATGCCAAGAGAGGGCAGAAAGACAACAGAGTGCCACTTGCTGTGGATGTTGTTTTGGTTGGTTGAATGTACAACAGCCATGAACCAACTAGGCCGACCTCGCTTCCACCGCAGCTCAAGAGGGATGACACAGGTTGCATCAGTAGGCCATGTCTTTAATCGAAAAAGACCAGCTTTTCCAGATGCTTGACAGGCACTGCCCTCTTCCATTGATGCTATCTTCATCTGCCCATTTTTAGAAGATGTAAATATATAAAAAAAACTAAACAACCCAATCTTTTTAGACATATCTACATCAGGGCAGCGTCGGTGGAGCATTGGTAAAAGCTCAGAAGTTGTATTACACGAGTTCAAATCCGAGTTATAACCATTGAATTCACCATTAGCTGCCTCAGGCAGATGGGACTCGTTAACTCGGGAGAGCCGCTCATCTAGGTGAAGGGTAACACCGAATGTAAAAAGCCTGGGTAAGAGCATGTAAAAATGGCCTTGTGCCAAACTTGGGTTGGTGCTCACAAAGTAAATATGATATACATGCCATTTTAAAATGAGATAATGTATAGTGAATAGCCTTTTGCGACTGCTTCTGACTTATGCATTCATAAGATCCTTTGCTGCAATCTTTCTTGGAGAAAAAATGCCTAAGTTAAAAATAAGTTATAATTTAATTACAGAATTGTATTGAAATATTTTTGTTTTCCTTGGAATTGTAGTTCATAAATTACCATTTGATCCTTAATAAAATTTGAAAGAATTAAAATCTTTTTCAAAATGTTTAATTTTTATGCAATTTATTTTAAAGAAAAAAAAAGTTTTAAGAATATAATTGATCTGAATAAAAAGTAAATATCCATAATAATGAATTTATGAGTTAAATTTATGTTTACAGAATGGGCATTTTTTTAATTAAATGGAGGAAATCTTTTTTTCAAATTTAATTTAAAAAGAATTAGTAAAGAGACAATCATTAAAGTAAAAATTGTTAAAACTTTTTTGTTATGATAGTAAAATGAAAATAATGTTTATTTTATTCAACAAATTATTATTCATTCATAATTCTCAAAAAAATCGTTAACATTTTTCTTTTAAAAGTAAGAATTTCATAAAAAAAATTAATTTAACTGATTTGGATATGAAATTTATAAATGGATACTTATTCTTGGGTACTGAGATTTAGCTCTATAATTTGATATACTTTAGTTGGGATTCCTAAAATTTCCTCAGGATTTATTCAAGTTGGTTTTATTCAGTATATTTTAGTACCAATAAATTTATCTGCATCACTGTGCGTTTGTGTGTATAATGGTTTTCAGTTATCAAATTAAAACACTTATATTTTTCAGGCGTGCAGCTTTCTCTTATCAAGTTCTGAAATCATCAATTACAACAAGCTGTATGATGCATGCATTAGGCTCTTGATGGCTGGTTCCAAGTGTGACACACTGCTTGAAAAACTTTCTTTATTGGTATGTTTTAAGCTGATGTTCAATTACATAAAATATTACTTTAAAAAGTTTTAATTATCAAATTTAATAAATTCATAAAACTTTTTTTATTAGATTTTCTCAATAATTAATTCTAAAAGTCTATTATAGTGGTTACCAACTTTTGTTTTTTATGCTAAAAATAATGTAATGATTTCCTAAAAAGTTATACTAACAAACTAATACAAAATGATTCTCTCATTTTTCAGCCATTGTTTACTGTGGACAGGGTGTGTGTGTGTGTGTGTTTTTTTTTTTTTTTTTTTTTAAATTATTTGATACCACATCAACCTTCAAAACCACCAGTATTCTGTATGCAAATATATTATCAAAAATATTAATCATAAATAAAGTATACACATCAAAATTTGAATCTTATTTGATAAAAATACAAAGTTTTAATTCTTACCACTATACTAAAGTTTTAGGTTTAGCTTTACTAAAAAAATGACTCTTGTAAAAGGACTAATTTTTTTATTATTATTTTTAATTATTTTTATTCAGGATGCATCTGTCATGAATTACCATTTCATTATTTGTTGGCGGCTTTTGGCTTGTTTGCCTCCTTCTGTTGAATATCTGCAGATGTTAGAATCTGGTCAATTAGATATGGAACCTGGATATATACTACACACTTTGAGATGGGCACCAAGACTTGGACACAAAGTATTTTCAGGCTGGATGAAGGTGAATTGGCATTTTTCATTTCTCCTGTAAAAACTTGTGTGTTAATTACTGCTTTACTTTAACCTAAGGACTGTTAAAAATGCTGAATTTTTTCATTTAAAGAAAATTGAAATTTATTTTTTATGATTGTCTTCTTTTAAAAGTACAAGTCTAAGTGTTATCAGTGTTAAAATTAAAAGAATATTACATCTCTTATTGATTTTAAATATGTTTAAAACGTATCTCTTGGTTTGCTCCAATTTTTTAGATAAAATTCTAAAAATCTTTAAATACAATGTTTTTAATAAAAAAAAGTACACTTATAAAACAATATATGCAAAAACATTTACTTAGATCTCTATATATCTCTTGTGTCATTTTAAAGAAATATGTAAATAAACTTGTTCATCAATACTCTTGTTAACATCTTCCTTGGTGCCAAAAATTTAAGTATGTTTGTTTGGCTTTTTTAATAATTTAGAGATTCAGTTCCATTTGCATAATGCCATCTCTGTTGCATGTGGGCACATAGTCTCTTGCAACAATTCCTGTGACAAAATCTTAATTCTGACTTGTACCGCTGTATGGGTGCATTTGTTTTCACTGAGAGGTATTATTTTGTCTGATTCAATAACAGCAACTTCCCATTTACTTGATATGCCCTCTGCTGGTTCTGCTACAATTGTGAATTGATGTCACAGTATCCAAAAACTATTTAAGAAATTTTTTTTTATTTTGAGCCTTATAATTTCAGAGACTAATCAAATGATTTTTACTATGAGTTGTTGTATAAAATTTCAGAGACTAATTGTAACATAATAAACTAGTTCAAAATCATTCTCCTCTGGTTTTTGATTAAAATGTATTTTTTGAAAAAAATATTCTTTATCAATCCAATATGTAAAATTATTGAATTTAAATGTGGTGTATATAAAGATGACAAGTATAAACTGCAAACTCAAAATAATGCAATTTGTTCTTTGCAGGTTTGAAAAAGTATAAACATTTGAAAACAAAATTAGTGAAATGTCATTTAATTAGATAACAAAAAAATAACAGTTGATTAGTTTGGATGAAAATAAATTGTTTTGAAGTGAAGCTCCACTTTATTTTCTTTAGAATAAATTCTAATGCTCTCTACCACCTAAAAAAAACTCTTAAATATTTTTAGGTATGTATTGTATGTATAATCAATAATAAAAAACGATCTTGTTGCTAATTGATTTGAGAAAGTGATAGTTATACAATCTAACAAAATATGAAGTTCATTAGTTCTTTAAAACTTTAGTATAGGTTGATTATTTTATTTATTTATTTTTTAACAGGATGGTTTGGTAAAACAAGGACAGACTACGCAGAAAGCAGAGGTTCTGTTTACCAATGCTAATAAAACAGCAAATTGTGTTTACTATGATGTACGCTTAGCTATCAACTTTATCCAAGAACAGGTAAGAATTATTCTTTGTTTTGTATGTCAAATTAGAATTATTTAAACTTATATTATAAATGAATAATCTAAAGAAGATTCTTGATGATTGTAATGGTTAAAGAATAAGATTCTATTGTAATTTCTTTTATTGTCTCTTTAAGTGTCTTCAAATGCCATATTGTTGAACTAAAATCAATGTTTGAATCATGTATGTGTAGAAATATATATGTATACATGCATACATCTCAACATTATATTAAAGATAAAAAAAGACACATTAAAAATTTCAAACTTTTGACATTTTCAAACATTTTTAGTTTCAAGTTATTGTATAGTATTTTAAACAGTACAGTTAGTAGATGGGTTTATTGATTTCAGCGTGTCGACAGAGATGTGAGTGACAAAGTACGCTCTGGATGCAAAAATAAACTGCTTTGTTCATCGCTAGCAAAAATGCATTGACCATTTTGTTTACTATGCTGAAAAATAATTCTTGATCTCAAAAGGCTGCTCATTTTAATGTTACCACTCTTGTCTATGTAGCTCTTCAACTTTTAAAAACAGGTGCATTAATTTTAGAAACTCCTTTGTGTCTAAATTTGGTACAAATTTATCAGTAGATACTGTAGAGTTTTGTTCATCATCCTTGATATGATGTTAATCTGCATTCTTTGCACGATACATACCCTCATCATTTCACCGAAAATGTATTAACATATTGATTGTTTTCTACAAACACTGTTTAATAAAAATGTTATCAAAACTAAATTCTGTCTTTAAACAGTTTCTTGGTGAGCTTCCCTTGCAACTAATACATTAAGAAACAATATTTGAAGAAACTCTTAACAATACTAATCTTTTATGAAATAATGCATATGAGGCTGACATATTTTAAAATAATTAAATCGGACTTTTGTTTGATTCAACAACTTTCAATACTATTTGAAAAGCTCAATAAGAAATTTTTGTCATAACTTTTTAATTTTCAGATAGCAAACTTACCTGTGGTTGATCGTCGAACTGTCCTATCCACTGCTGAACTTCCTGGATTGTCTTCAATTTTGATGTTGGATGCTGTTATTGCAAAAGTTCAAATTTCATTAGATGAAATTTTCACAAAGGCCATGGTAAATATTGTTTTAAATCAGTATTTATGCTTCTCAAATTTTCTGATATATATTTTTCTTTCCTTTAATTTGTAATTTATTTTAAAAAATTAAGGTTTTCTTATTATATTTAATAATAAAAAGAAAATCTTCATTTCATAAAAAATCTGTTTTATATATTTAACTATAATTTATAATGATTGTTTGGTGTAGAAACTTGACTAAGTTTATTTTACTTTGACTCCTTTCATTTTCTATGTCTGAACTAATTAAAGTTTTGCTAATACTTTCTTCTTGAATAATTTTCCAGTTTAAAATTTGCTTTGTTTAAACACTTTTAATATGTTTTTATAAACATTTTAATGATAAAAACACATTTAAAAATTTTGAAAGAACCAAGTTGTTTTTCATAGATTGTTTAATCTTTTAAATTAAGTAAATCGATCTACTTGAAATTAAATGAAAACAAAAAACAAAAACAAAACTAAATATTTTATTTGTCAAGATGTATATATTATTAATTTCTTATCTTACTTTAGGGAAAAAATGTAGTTATGAACCCTTTTTCCTTGCTAATCAATCTTTATTAAATGTTGAGAAGTAATATTCATACTAGTTATTTTATAGTATATTATATATTGATTAATTATTAACCAATAGATTGTCTGTTGGTAATTTTAATTTTAGTTAATTTGGGCCAATTCTAGAACTGAGACAAAATATAATTATCAACATCTTATAGTTTTTCTCTTTAGATATGAATTCAGTTAAAAATTTTTTTTTGACAATTTTTTTTTGTAAAATATTAACAATTTTTTCTCTGATAAAAAAACTTAAAGCAACCCATTTTTCTCTGATCAAAAATGGCTTCCTTTAAGTTTCTTATGTTACTAAGAATGTTATTCTTAATATGAATATAGATAATATATCATTTTTTAAAAATAACTTTTTCAGGCTGATCCTGATCCCTACAAATCTATGGTAATAGCTTGGGACCTTGTACCATCAGCATTCCGCCTGGTGGAAGTGTATACCGTTTTTGTAAGGTAATTTAGACAAAATATATATTTACATCCAATTTTATTTCTTTTAAAAAACATTATAGCAAAATTTTTTACGGATGCTAATTTTTGACAAAAGTTGTTCAATTAAAAAAAAAATTCACGTACTATGATAAATTTGCTAATGAAAGTTTAATATATGAAAATTAAGATATATAACTTATCTGACAGATTAATGACCATTAAGACATTAAAATAGTATTCTTGTTATGCATTTTTGTTTTATTTGTAATAGACTGCTTGTCCTGTTTTTTTCTATTGACTTCAGTACTGAACTGGAATGTATTCCTATCAGACATGTAAAAACAGCTTCAGTTTACATTAATTTAACATGACAATAGGTTTTTAAAGAACATATTTATATTGTAAAATTCAGTCTTGTTGTACATAAAAAAAAAACTTATTCATAAAATAAAGAAATAACTTATTCATAAAATAAAGAAATGCTGATGTCATATAAATAGTGCTGTTCTGAATAAATAAACTTTTATAATTTTTTTTTTATTTAGATAGAAAAAATAATTTGAAGTGATATTTGTTTTGTGATAGATCACTTGAAAATATGATTATGTTTTTGCATTTGATTATTCTGTAGATCTTGTATTCTTGGACAAGTATCCCAAGTTGGAGATGTGGAACCTACTCAGCACATGCTTGAAGCATATGGCACAGCTCTTAGTATTGGCTCCAGTCGGGCATCTACAGTGTCTGTTTTGGGTCTTGGGGTTGTCAGTTCTTTACCCACACCTGTTAAAACAGCTATTGAAAAATGGAACAACAATAGTGGTAATGAATTTCCCAGCATTGGAGCATGGGTAAGTAAAAAAAATTATAGATACTTTTTACTTGAATTTTTACTTTTTAATTTATAGATTTACAGTTAATTATTAATTTGATTAATTTCTAAGCAACTAATGCAAAGAAACAATTGTCTTGTAACAATCGCATAACAACAAATTAAAATGTAAATTTATGCAAAAATATTAGATATTTTTTATATCATTTTTTTTTTGTTTTCTGATAGGCAAGATTATCTGCATAAGGATTTTAAAAAGAATGATGTCAATGTATCGAGGAAAAAAATGAGATTTTTGAAGTCGAAAGCTCTTTCCACTAGTATAAGTAGTAGACTAAGTTTGTCTATTTGTATGTTTGACACAATCCTTGATGAAATCACCAATTAGTGTTACATAATAATGCAGGGAAAAGGGTTTCCAGTATTAAATAACAAGTTGACGGAGGACTAGGTGTGTGTAGCAAGGTTTGCAACATCAGCGGTCAGGACGTCGTTGTGGTAACGTAAAAGTCCTTGAGATCTTAAATGATGAATCAGCATTCGGTGGCTTTCTTTGTGTAAACATTCAAGGTTATGAAACACAGGCCACATGGCCATGATGATGTGCAAACCAAAATACATATAAACATGAGAATTTGGTCACACAATCTGGATCGCTTTGTGCAACTGTACTAGCCAGGGCTGTTGCTAAAATTCCTTTTTCCTACCAACACCGATTATTGGCAAGACCAAGATTGATATAGAATTTGTTTCTTATTTCTTTTAATGATAATAATACAAATGAAATCTGTACATTTTTTTTGTTTTATAATATCCTCTAAAATTTTCAAAAATATTTTTCTAAACAGCGCAATGCTTTTGCTAATGACATAATTCCTTGTGAGAGTTATATTGATGTTATCCACAGTGCCCACATTGGAACTCTATCTGGTCAGTATAGATTTGTTTTTAATTACTTTTTATCATTTTAAAGATATTTCTTTGTCTTGTTAAAAATTATTTCATCTTTTGTGTTTTACTCCTTAATAATTCAAGAACCTTGATAGAATTCTCATATTGCCATAATGTTAATCCGAAATTCAATGTTAGTTTATCAACTAATGTTAAGTCATAAGATTTAGAACAGGATTGATAGAACTTTTTATTTATGACAAAAACAGAGCAATAAAACAATGTAGGCAAAACCTAATGTTTAATAAAATCCACATGACATGTATTCATTAATTCAATCTCAATAAAGTGTAAAATTTCAACAATATAAATGTTTGGTCATAATAGTTTCCTTCTTTTTTGATATTTGAATGTTTAACATTGGTTAGAAATAATTATTGTCATGTTAGGTTAACAATAAAACAAATGACTTGTTTTTTTTTTAATTTCATGAGTTAATAACATATGCATACATTATTTCAGTATGAAGATTTTAAATATTAACTATTTTTATGAGTACTATCTAACAATTAAATTGCTTTTTAAGTGTAGATTTTTTAGGCAAATATTGAATTCTATGAAAACCTTCCTAATAATGGTTAATTAAACTTTTTTTTGTTAACAGGGCAAACTCAATTTTCTGTGAATAATTCTCTTCGGCATGTACTGCAGGCTTTAGTTCGTTTTTGTGGAGATATTGTCAAGTAAGTAAATTGTTTTGAGAATTTGATTGAATATTTAGCTGTTTCTTTTTCTATTCATTTGTGTGTGTTATATACATATATATATATATATATATTATATTATATTATATTTACTTGGTGAGCACCAACCCAAGTTTAGCACAAGG
>JAUZSX010000056.1:1220760-1232823 GCA_034780655.1 Idiosepius hallami
CACTAATACACATTTTTGTTTTTTGTTTTTTATAACTTTTTTCTATCATATATATATATATATATATATATATATATATATCAATAATCAAATAATTCATAATTTAAAGTCATATTTCTTTAGGGGAAAATGTTAATCTGCAGTTATCAAATATCTAAAAATTGGATTCCTTATTTTGGCATGTTACTTTTAACTTTTATTCTCTTGCTTTCATTTTTAAAGAAATGCTCTTCATATATATGTATTAATCTTCATTTTTTTTTAATGGGTATCACCCTAGTTAAGATATACTTGTTGTGCATAAGGGTATTACTTTTGAACTGCTCACTTAATTGTACCAAAGTTGGTTTTCATACTACCATTATGATTCTTCTGATTAGACAAAAGACGTATACTGATATATATATTGAATTCAGCAAAATAAAGTTTGGTTTAAGCAACTTTTGGGCAAGTTACATTCAGTGTTATGATTGGTTCTTCATTTGAGCACAAGAAAATTCAGTCTATTCTTTTTTTTTTAGAAATTGACTTAGTGTATGTTGTGATAGAAAAAAAATGCTACAATTGATAGAACAAAAAAGTGTTATTCATGTTCATTATTAAAAAAAATTTATATCTATTTTTATTCTTTTTTTTCTTATTAATGAATTTGGTTTTAGTGTTTCCCCTTTTGTAGTTACAACTAAAATCTAGTTGGATTTTATAGTGAGAAAAAAAAAACAGGTAGTAAAAAAAATAAATGATTTGCTAGATTTTGATGTTATGTATTAGTAAGTTGTGAAAAATAGAATTAAAAAAACCAAACTCTTGAAGTTTCAATATTTTACTTTTATTTCACAAATAATGAAGTAAATCCAAGAAGAAATCTAAAGGATTTAAAAATTAAGAAATGTTGGTGTGGCAGAATTGGGTCCTAGGGTTATTCTATTTTTCTTAATATATGTTAGTAAATAGAAATGTTTAGAGTTGGTTTATTCTCAGGAAAATGTGAAAAGAAGGGTTGTAATAAAGCAACAAAATGTTTATAATTTTTAACTTGGGATTTTATTTATGGTTTAAGTCTTATTTATTTTCAAGAAAGCCTTCATGAAATAAATTCAAACCTTGAAAGTTTTGTATATATTAATTTTAAATTTCTTATTTATGACTATAATATTAGTATTTTTGTTCTTTAGTGACCAATTTAATTATAAAAATGATGATAATAGTTACTCAAGAAATTGCAATCATAGCTTACATTTGTGGTTACTTAGGAAATTTTATAAGTTGTTCACTGCTCTCAATTGCTTTGCTGCTTTGACATTCTATGAAAGAACAATATCATTTTTATGAGTTATATATTTTAGATAAAAAAATAATGAAAAAATAAAAGATTTCCCCAAAATAATTGTTTTTATTTTAATAAATCTTAAAAAAGAATATCAGATTTGATTTTTACACAAGCCTTTGCTTTTATTTTTTCTTTTCTTAGTCAATTTTCTGTTTTGAATTTTTTCTTTATTCTATTTTTCTTAGGAAAACGGTTGAAGGAAAATGAGGAATACATTTTAAAAAAGCAAACAAAATATTTTTTATGAAATTTATTTTTTTATGAAATCCATAGAATAGATCCTTTTATATCTAACAGATCTACACAATATTTTCAGAACATCAATCATGCTGAATTTATGAGTTTCATTATCTACTGTCTATGTGAAAAATAAAACCAAAACATTTATTTTATGTATTGTTCATTGGAAATAGGTATTTATATTTTTAAATGAGACCGATTGTCCTGAAAAGAATGTTATTCTAAAGGTCAATGTTAGAAAAATAGCCCTTTTATGTATTTGGTTGGTGTTGCATTTCTATGCATGATGATCATGATGATTATAATGATAATTGAAATATGTAAAGGTTTCAATTTTGCGAACCAATTAGATCAATTTTAGAAAAAATATTAATTTCTGCAATAAAACTGGAAAATTAATGTTCTTTATTGTTTACATGGATGGAATGTAGTTAAAAAATGAGAAAAAAATGTTGGGCATTTTGCTGGCCATGTTTGTGTGCAAATTGTTTTTCATTTCCAGTATATTCACACTTGATGCACACTAGAAAGCAGATGTGTTTACTTACTGGTACTTTTGTTAATTGTAGTAGTCGTCTATTAATGCTTTGTGCATAATTACTAATGCACCAAATTTTCTCTGCTGTATTTTAAAGCAATTGAATGCATGTTGTGAAGGAGTTCTATTATTTAATATTTTTTTATTTTTTATTTTTTTATTATTGTTTAATATTTTCTCACAGAATTTTACTTCTTTTTTTCCTCTTTATCCCTATATTCTTCTCTTCCTTAATGTTATATGCATTTGACAATAAAAAAATTGTTGAAATATTTCATATCATAAAAAAATGGCCTACGATAACAGGATTTTTTTTCCTCTCTTTCTTCTTTCCTACCTTGCGTGAATGGGATTATTCCATTATCTCTTCACCCCCGACTAAGAAACTCGAATCGTCCTGAATCACGTTTCTCTAAAAAAAAAATAGTAGCAGCACGTAGCATTTTTTTCTCACTCCAGGCATGGGCCGTATTTTGAAATGGCAATGGTCAGCCACCCCCTAAAGGGGTTTGTTGAATTTGAGGCCTGAAGCCCTTTGTAATGTGGCTTTCAACACTGATGACATGCCTGGAGTTTGTGGTACCTAGAGGTGTATCGCAGATCGATATATCATACACAGAAAAATGTCCTAAAATACATCTTAACATTTGGAGAATTTTGTCTCTTAACTCAAAATAAAATGAAAAGAAAATTCAAGGAGTTTTGTGAATTTGTACTGTTTACAATATTTACAGTTTTTAGTCTGTTGTGTTCATTTTGATTTGTAATAATCAAAATGAACACAATCCAATGATTTATGTAACCTAGCCATCTTTCTTTCTGTTAAAATATGGAAAGAATTTTAATGGAGACTTAAGGTTCCATGGAAGATTCAACTCACAAGAAGACTAAATATTTCTTATTTAGCTATACAATCTCTGAAAATTGTAATTCATTTAAATTACAAATATTCTCAGAAATTTAGAAAAATAATTGTATTTTCATTAATTTCTTTTGTTTTTCAAATTGAGAATCTTTGATGGTTAATTAATGTACATTTAGAAGAAAGTCTGTCATTGTGAATTTATACGGATGACTTGTGGTAACAAGTTTAATTTTGTTGATTTCATAAATTTTCAAAATTTAGAAAAGAAAAATTATTAAAAATTTGAAAGGAACAAAATTGACTATTGAAAGCTTTGATTTCAAATGTATTATTTTTTTATTTATATATTACTATTAGATAAAATATTGTTAGTGGAATCTTTTCTCTTAGGTCTTTTTGTTTTAACATTTTATCGGGGGTCTGTCATTGGAAGCCATCTGTAATTAAATTCTTTTGACATTTTATTATTTCCTCCTTTATTTCTTATGATCCTTTTTTGATTAGAGTTTGGATGAAAAACTCCCAATAAACCACATTCTGTCATTAAAGTTTGAAATTATTAAAAAGATTGATATATTTGAACACATTATTATTATTATTAATAATTTCAATGTCTCTTTTTATGCTAGAAACAACAAATCAATCAAACTTGAAGGATTAAAAAAAAAACAAGCTCTAGGCTGACATCTGTGCAAAAGATTTTTCAATGGAGTAATATTTTTATTTCACAAAACATTTTGTCAAATGTATTAATTGTTTTTTTGATTTCTTTTTCCAGAGGTTAGCATCTGCACCTATTCCTTTCACTGTCTTGTCTATTACTGGCAACCCATGCAATGAGGATTTTCTTGCTGTATGTGGGATGAAGGTAAAATTGTTAAATACTCTATTAAAAAGTTTTACTTTAAAAAAACAAATTATCTGTTTTTCCACAACTTTTACTCTAAATCAATGATTTATACCCCCAAGTACAAAAAGACATATCATTTGGTGAACAATTATTTCTTAAAGATCATTTTGAATATAAAGTAAACAATTTTAAATATTACTGTTCTTCAGGAACATTTAAATTTCTAGAAATTTCAAAATTTTTGAAAATATTAAACCTTGAGTTGAATTAGTTCTAAAATTGTTTCCAATTTTCTATTTCCTGAAATTTTGTGTTAATTTAAATATTTTAAATCTAAATTTTAAAATTTAAATTTTAAACATAATAAATTTGAAAACCAAATTGATATTATACTTCTAATATTTCTGGAATTTTAGAATTATGACCTTAGCTAAGATTTCTAATTTTCATTTAATGCTTTTGTGGAAGGTCTAAATAACTTCCCTTTTATTTATTTAGAATTCTTTAAAATTAATATCATTAAACACCACCTAAGGATTCAATGTACTATTCTATATAAAAACCAAACCATTTTCTTTTAAAGTTTTAAGAATTATTTTATAACAGAAAAATGTTATCACTGTTACTTTGTAAATATTAGACTGTAAAATTTGCAAAATTCACAAACATGTTATTTGTAAAAGAATACTTGTATGAATGTGTTTTTTTTTTTTAGGATTGCCATGTTCTTACATTTACCAGTAATGGATCAGTGGCTGACCACCTGGTCCTGCATCCATCCCTCGCCTCGGGCAACTTTATTATAAAGGTATTTTTTTGGAACTTGTTAGTAAAAATTCATATTGGTAGAAAAGAAAAACCTCAATGTAGTTGATACTCAGTTCATGCACCCCCATGGTCCATGTAAAACATTCAACTGGCCTCACAGTGCTGACCTATGCCCTGTCCCTCTCAAAAACATCATTTGTAGCATCGACGTACCTACAACAAACTCAATTGGAAGGAGCTTTATAATCTCTAATGAGGATTACAATAAGACTATGATAGCATATCTTGCCTTGCAGTCATAAGATGTGTTGTGTTTATAGTTTTTTTTTTATTTTGATATACTATCATGCAAAAAAAAATCTGAACCATGTACCCACCCAGTATAAGTGCTGTTTCTTAGTATCTGTATCCCCTGCATTGATCATTACTCCAAAAATAGTTTTTTTTTCTTTATAAGTTCACACTCAAACTTAAAAAATGTGTTAATCAAAGTGGGCTGTGACAATTTTTAGGTGTTCAAAAATGCTAGACTGCTATATTAAAAATGCCTGATTGTTAGTGAATATTAAAAAAAAATTAAATATTTTAATTCTAATTACCACTTTTTAAAATAAAAAGTACAAAAGAACGTAAATGTATTATAATTCAATTTATCTAAAACTATTTTTAATTTACAGTGTACATTAATGAGAATATTTTAAAAATGAATTTTAAGAAATCATTTAAGTTCAAAATTATTAATTAATCTTTTAACTATTTTAGATAATGCAAAACGAGCTCTGAAAGTCAGGCCATTAAAACTTTGAAGTTTGATTGTGAGCTAACAAAGTAAAGAACCAAACCCCATTTTTGGAGGATTTCAAGTTCTATATAGAATGTCTAGGAACAAAAAAATATTCAATTTCCAATAGTGTCTCATGTTTTTTTGAGTCGCTTTAAAACAATATGCAAACTTTGGCTCAAAAATTTTATTACGATGAAAGAACTGAACTCCATTTTTGGGGGAATTCAAGTTCAGACTATATACAATGTCTAGGAACAAAAAAAAATTTCGAATAGTGCCACATGTTTTTTATGGCTGTATCTAGTGTAAAAATAGATTTATGCCCAAAAATGTAAATTCAAAATGGCAGAAATTTGGGACCCGACGCAATATACATAAAATACTAAAAGTGTGATATTTCCAGAACCGCTTAGAGTTGAGGCTCAAATTTTCAGGATTTCCTAGTTTCTATGATACCAACATATGGTGAAAATTTGGAAAAAAATCTGACATTTAAGGGTGTTGAAGATCTTTTTTTCTGCATGATTTTATATGGAATGACCCATATATACATACATATATATATATATATATATATATATATATATATATATTTTATATAATTTCAGCTGATTGTTAGTATTTCATTTGTTCTTGCTTTTACAGGCCGTTTGGTTACCTGGTTCCCAAACTGATTTAGCTATTGTGACAGCTGATTTTGTAAAAGTAAGTTAACTTCTGTTTCACATCTACATTATTGTTCTATTGCTTTATTAATCATCTTGGTGATTCTGCTTTGCCTACTGTTACATGCATCTTTTGCCCAACCCTAACTCGTAGAATTTAGTAGTTCTTTATATTTGCATTAAGTATTAATGATTAGATAATCTATATACAACTTTGCTCTGAAACATTGTTTTTTTGACCATGTTCAAATTTTTAGAGTATAACATTTGTGGCTAGTTCTTTACTGGACCAAAGGTCATCCTAATTTAGGAAAAATGAATAATTTAAGATCAATGTCATTTCATATTTGGCTTTTGATTATATAGGAAAGATTATTTTGTATCATTAAAACATTGAAATTTTATTCATTTTTTATGTTATGAGAATAATAATTAGAGGATTTATTTGAATGACTCCTTGAGTTTTTGTTGTTTATTCTATGATAAAAATTTACATTGATTTATTTCAATTTCTTTATAGTGTTATGTTGATACACTCTCTTATGATAAATAGGATTACCAGGTGCAAAAAAAAAATATGGTCATCTTTTTGTAAATTTATAATTGCCTTGTTTGATGACCAAAGAAAATCATAACTATCTAGTTTTTTTTTTATTTCCCAAAACTTTTTGGTCCCGGTCCAATATTGTTTACTATAAATATTCTTATGACACTAGATTATTGTAACTATTGCTTCCTTATTTACCAGATATCAGTGTAGTTGTTATTCAGGGTGGGCCAAAAGTCGCTTCGGGTTTTTATTTTTTTAAAAACACTTAGAAAATACGAAGAACCGTTTTTGAATTATATATATATATATATTATTCTAAGTGATAAGGTTGCTTGCTTTTCCATAATTAATTTCCAATGATTCTAATATAATATTATCTGAAAAAAAAATTAATAACTATATCAAGCAAATTGACAGCATATTAAGAACCCGAAGCGACTATATTTAGCAAACTGACAGCATATTAAAAACACGAAGCAACTTTTGGCCCACCCTGTATATATATCAAGTTAGGACTCTAAAATAAAACTTTGAAACATTTTATTTTAGAAACCATTCATCAGGGAGAAATATAATATCCCTTCTTTAATAGTTGCTTATACAGGTGATTATTATTATTCTTTCTGGTTAATCTTTTAGAAAATCTATATGATTAAATAATTTTTTTAACCCATTTAATTTGCATAACTATAATTGAATTTTGTTTCGTTTATCCGTTACATAAACACTTCCGTGGTTCAATATCCATTATTGATTTTTGTACTTAGTTTCTATGACTGAAGCACTCATTTAGGTCTTACTCCAATGAATGAGGGCATAAAGCCAGAATAAATTCGATTAATTACATCTAAATTATTAAAGAGTATGATCGATAGAGCATAGTGTGGAAAAAACATATCTTCGGAAAGTAAAATAAGGTCTAAATAAAGACTAAAAAGCAATGATAGATGGCAGGCTACACATATAATCTAACTTCGACTGCAAAGAAATTTTTGTTACATTAATTGCAAGTCCAAGATAAGCAATGCATAAAAAGGGTCAGCGGTCTATGAGGGAAGAAAGAAACAATAAAAAAAATATGGATAAGGAAGATGCAGAGGTGTAGTTAGAGGGGGCGCCGGGGTACATATGTCCCCGGGTGCCAAGGTACAGGGGCGCCAAAATGAGGCATACAAAATTTTCACAAGGCTAAAAAACCGGTCAGTGAAACCAAGAAAAATAAATCTATTGTAGACTGTGTGAAAGATCTTTGACAGTGACTGAGTGAGTCATATGCAATAAATTGTATAATATGGCTTATTTTTTAAAAATAATGTTTTATTGAAATGTGAACTGTTTTTCCGTATACAGTAAGGTATACAGTGTTATTGTAAAAGAAAATGCGATTAAATACGGAGGGGGGCGCCAATTTTACAGTTTGCCCCCGGGCGCAAAATACCCTGGTTACGCCTGTGATACACTTGCTCTATTGTAACGGTAAAATAAGAAATCATCGTAGTTGGTTGATAGACAATGAGAGGATCTTCACTCTTGGCTGAACAGGGCCGTGTCTTAGGGCCCCGGCAGACCCTGCAGTTGCAGAGAGGTGCCCAAGCTCTCTAGGGGTCGCAAGGCTTCTTGGCTTCGTAGATCTTTCACAATGCAAAAAAATACCAAAATAATTATTTGTTAGGATTAATTAGAAAATCATTATCACAATTGAAAAGTATATCTACCAATCCATTTCTCTTTCTGTCTATCTCTCTCGATATATATTTGTATATGTATGTATATATAGTCAAAGGTTCTAGTATATTGAAAAGGTGTCAACTTGCTTTTCTAAGGTAAAGGGGTTGCAAAGTGCATTCTCTCTCGATCTATATTTGTATATGTATGTATATATAATTAAAAGCTCTAGTATATTGAGAAGGTTGCAACTTGCTTTTCTAAGGTAAAGGGGTTGCAAGGTGCATTCTCTCTCGATATATATTTGTATATATATGTATATATAGTTAAAGGCTCTTGTATGTTGAGAAGGTGCCAACTTGCTTTTCTAAGGTAAAGGTGTTGCAAGGTGTATTCTCTCTCGATATATATTTGTATATATATGTATATATAGTCAAAGGCTCTAGTATGTTGAGAAGGTGGAAACTTGCCTTTCTTAGGTAAAGGGGCTGCAAGGTGCATTCTCTCTCGATATATATTTGTATATAGTTAAAGGTTCTAGTATGTTGAGAAGGCGCCAACTTGCTTTTCTAAGGTAAAGGGGTTGCAAGGTGCATGCTCTCTCCATATATATATTTGTATATGTATGTATATATGTTAAAAGCTCTAGTATATTGAGAAGGTGGCAACTTGCTTTTCTAAGGTAAAGGGGCTGCAAGGTGCATTTTCTCTCGATATATATTTGTATATGTATGTATATATAGTTAAAGGCTCTAGTATGTTGAGAAGGTGTCAACTTGCTTTTCTAAGGTAAAGGGGTTGCAAGGTGCATTCTCTCTCGATATATATCGTTGAGATAGTCTGATTTTTTTGTGTATTTGAACGTGTAGAAACACGCTGTGGGTTTGAAAACCTAGAAATCGTTGAGATAGTGTGATTTTTCGAAGCCTTTATCGGTAGGTGCTAAGTCTATAAATATGCAAATTAGTTAAAATTTTAAATCAAAAATCGATTTTGAGTTTATGGGCTTTTTTGGGTTTTTTTTAACGTGTAAAAACATAGAGCCAGAGTTCACACAGGCAACAATTCAACAGGTTTAAAATGGTCTTCTTGACCTTCAGCTTAAACCAAAAGTGAAAACACAGTTTATACATCACCCCACAACTCTGATATTGTAGCTGTCAGATGGACTATAGCCAAAATAATTTTGAAAATTAGCCAGAAATGGTTCTTTGTGACTTAGAACTAGAGATTTTTTAAATATGCATTTGTGAAGGAGAGATGAACAACTGTGGCTTAAAATAGGTAAGAATTTATTTTTAAAAAAATCATAAATGGTCATAAAAATAAACAATTAAGTGAATAAACCAATATTTATAATTAAAAGGTTGAAAAAAATTAGAATAACCATATATCTCTCCTCACTTGTTGCTAGAAAAAATGGAGAAAAACAAGTTCATCCACAACTAAATGAGTGAAATGTATTAAATAATTATTATTCATTTAAAATACCTATATTAGACTACATTTAGGCTTGAAAGAAAAAGAAAAGAATTTATTTCAAAAACATTGGAAACTATAACAATAAATATGATTAACTTTAATAAATTTAAAATGTTAATTAAATAGTTTCATTTTAAACTGTGATTGAATAACATTATTACATATTGCCTTTTTATTCTGGAATCATATTACAGGAGTTCAAATTCCAGTCAAAACCATTGCATCTACCTTTTAGCTGCCCCGGGTAGATGGGGCTTATTAACTCGAGAAAGTAATTCCTCTAGGTGAAGGACAACACTGAATACAGAAGCCCACAGATATAATGAGCACATTTTGCCTAACTTGGGTTGGTGCTTGACCACATACATATAACATTGCCTTGTACATTAATGTTGTCACATAATACAGGTTATTTCTGCTTTTTATGTTGGTATGGCTGTGAAAGTAGAATGGTTATAATAATGATATATTTGAAGAAAGTTCTTTTTCTAAAATAATATTAATCATTTTAACAAGAGTACTATTAAGTTAAAGCCTTAAAAAGATTTTTTTAAAAAATTTAAAAAAAATAAAATAAAAAAACAGCAAGGCAGGTTTTATTTTATTTTCAATCTATTCAAAGATAATACTTTTGTATGCCTTTATGCACAGAAGCCAAAATCAATAACAAACAGGAAAATTGATCAAATGGACAAAGAAGTAGAAAAACATTCATTTCTCTATGCTGACAGAAATAATTAGAATTTAAAATTTATTTTTAAGAAGGGGCATTTTTTAAAATTCAGTAACAAAAGAAATAAATATATATATATAGTTTTTATTTTATGATAATTTGTGCTAACAAATAAACATGAAATTTTTATACTAGGATTTTATAGTGTAGTGGTAACAACTTCAATTCTGAATCATAATACACTGGTTTAAATTCCAGTTAGTCTATTAAATTCACTTCCAAATACCCTTGAAAAAACCATGAACTCTCATTAGAGCTGCAATTGGTCAAATATGTTATTCCAGCAATTTCACAAAATTTCATAATTTAGAAATATGATTCAAGCATTAAATAGCAAGGAAGAATGATATGCTATGAAACAAGGAAACTGATAAATAACCAGATTTGTTTTTAAAATAAAAAGTGTTCATAAGAATTGAGTGCTAATTATGTATAAAAAAATAAAGTACTGTTGACCCCTTGACGCCCATCCTTGTTTGGCATTGTTGTAAAGTAGTTAGGGAGCCCTCCACTCTATTCTAAGGACCAAAAAGTTACAACCATTACTCCATGGGCCCCATCTGCTGACTGGCTTTGTAAGCAGAGGCTAGTTACCTTTAAGTGACTTTCTGGTTCAGTTTATTTGTAAGACTGTAGTATGGGTTTCATCCCAACAAGTACATTTATGGGTTTATTTAGTTCTAATAAATTAATATTTTTAGAAATAAAATCAATAAATGAAATTTGCAACTATTAAATATTTATACTCAAAAACGCAAATATATTTCCTAGTACTGCTAGTTAAAATTTGCAAGTAGAAAAAAAAAAAAATAAATAAAAATACATGAGTATTTATAAGCAATATATAAAGAATTTAATGAAGTATTTGTTAGAAACAGGAAAGAGCAAAGTAGATTCAATGTTTTTAATGTGAATGAGAAAAGGGAACCACATCTTAAGTGGAATTATTTTATAAATATATATATTAAAAAAAAGGCGTAAGTTGTTGAAAGAGCTGCTTAGGTCTCCGCATTAACTCTACCATAGTTCAAACTAGAGGGCCAACTCCTTCCGAGGATATCATACTCCACACGATTACATTTCCCCCTCCGAATTTAACTATCTTTTTAACACATATGGAGGATAATCGTTCACCTGGTTTACGCCGTACATGCTTCTTTCCATCAGATCCAAACAAATTAAACTTGAATTCATCGCTGAAGTGAACCCTAGCCCATTGTTCATCAGTCCAGACGACATGCTCATGGGCAAACTTCAAACTACTATTTTTGTTCTTCTTGGAGATCAAGGGTTTGGATACTGGTATCCTGGCATGCAATCCAACAGCTGCTAACCGTCGAGATATATTTTCTCAGTCTGTTCATTAAAATCACGAGAAATTAATGTTGCGGATTTGAATCGGTCATTAAGAGCCTGCCTTACCATAATCCTCTCTTCCATTTGAGACGTTTTAGGGGGTCTGCCGGCTTTAGGGGATGCTTCTAATGTATTTTTATTCTTATATCGAGCTATCACGCGATGAACAACACTTTTTGATCTTCGAACGATATTAGAAATTGTTGAAATTATTTATTTTCTTTGTAATTGTATAAA
>JAUZSX010000056.1:1288215-1320270 GCA_034780655.1 Idiosepius hallami
TAGGAGTCTATAAAAGCCTGCGAAAACCCCTTAGAGACGCTGTTTATCGAGACCATTTTATTAATAGGTATAGATTACACATTACTTTAATTTTAATTTAACTTTCTCCACTCTTAAGAAAATTTCGCCTCACTTGAACATCTTTATAAGCCCAGATGATAGACCTAGAAAGGTTAGAAAGTGCTAATGTCCGAAACAGTCATGTGGCATTTCCAAATGAATTAGATATGATTAGACCTTTAAAAAATGATCTGAGAAATACAAGGTATTTACAATAAAAAAATTCGATAAAAAATATTAACACACACATGCACACGCTCACACACACACACACACGCACACACACATTGTTTTGAAGGATATTTTTTATGCATTATTGAATCTTTGTTCATAAAGAATATACCTGTCATACATAATTGTAAAAGCTTAGGAATTAACTTTAATAGACTATTATTATAAAGACTTATTTTCTATGAAAATGGAATTTGCTTTTTGAAATGGAAATTATTTGTCAAATGGGCTGATGAATAAAAGAAGTTTGAAGTCCTGTCAATGTGAAGCAACTTTTACGATCGATGGATATTAAAACTTATTCACGTTTTAGTTTCAATTTTTCATTTTTTTTTTTGGCTTTCATAACCCTAATATATTGCTAATTTTTCAATAAAAAAATTAGCTAGGTTTTTACTCTTATTCTTTATCCATAAAATGTATATCATAATGAATAATAATGAAAAGTTAGTAAGGAAGGATTTATACATTTATGCTAAACTACAGAGTGGGCCAGAAGTAGGTATACAGTTATGAAATGTTAATAAAAAAAAAGAAAAAAGGTTTATTTTTGAATTCCAAAATGTTAAGATAATCTTAGACAGAAATTGTTTAATCTGTTCTTTGATCAAAATGTCCTCCACCAACATTGCAAAATTTTTCATATCTAGTAAAACAAAAAACAATTATAAAGCGTATGAAATATTTTATTTTTTATAAAGAAGCATATAAAAAAAGTGTAGTAGCTATATACCTACTTTTGGCCTACCCTGTATAATTGAAAATTCTAAAAGTTTGTGAAAAATAACAATTATAAAGATGAGAACAACAGTCCAGGAATTGTAAAACTTAATAAGTAAACGCTTCCTAAATCTATTTTTAAAACTTGATTCTATCCTTGATTGAATTATTTATTTAAACGGCATATCGACACTTATGAGACCATTCAATACTGAAAACTGTTATAATTTACTCTGGCTAGTTGTTTTAAAGTTTTTGCGTGTTTGTTTTGTTTTTGCTCTTTTGTTTGGTTATTGAAGGTGGTTTTATGTCTTTAATTATATTTTTTGAGGAAAAAGGTTATTTGTCCGATTGTGGAACTTACCATTGAAGACTCCTAAACCAGCCTGGAAAAAAAATTAGTGGTTTATTTATACTTATATTTATTAATGGTGATTCGATTGCAACTTCCCTTGAGAAAGCTTTCCTTATGTAGTTGTTGACTCCCAGCGTCAATCGACTCTTTTGTTAATAGGGGGAGGTCTACCTTTGGATTGTGTATATGCAGTCAGTCTGATGTTGTAATCTGTTTTGTTTACATTCACAACTGGACTAATATCCTTGTAAAATGTATGAACCCCCGTATTCCCTAGCTGTGGATTAAATAGTGCATGCAACATTATTAAAAAAAATGTGTGAACAAAAGAATGTTTATCAAAAATAATTATCTGCTTTAAATGTCCTGAGAAGATTGATATGCCCTAAAGCACAGATAAACAAATAAACTTTTAGTTAAAAAATCTATTGATGATGTTGAAAACTTCCCTTATATTAATATGCATTTTTTTTTTCATTTCTCAATCATCATTGGTTATGTTTTTAAAATCATGTATCAGATCTTTGTGAAGAATGGTGTTAATTCTGAATGTTGTTTCGGTATCCCTTCAACCATGAGTTTTGGTTTTATTGTAAATATTTTGGGAGATGTTACCTCGACTGGAAGGAAGGTATTTTTGCAGAAAGTTTGACAGATCAACTTTGTTTACATGTTGATTGACTTATGCTCCTCACCTTCAGCCGCACCAGTACCACCGCCAACAGCAGCACCCTCTGCCTGTCTATGCCACCATGATGACAACCTGTAGTGGCTGTAGAAACATTAAGTCAACCCGACTAATATCTCTCCGCCACCACCATCTCCACCACTCAGACTTTACAGTTTTTATTATTGATTAATCATTTATTTGCAACTACTGTTTCTCATAAAGACAGACCCAACATTAGTAATATTCACTTGTTTTGGATTTTTTTTTCTTTTCTTATTCATTTTTTTCTTTCTCCTTCAAGCATACGTACTCATACTACAGAGCAACTGACACTTAGGCCTTATTTCATCTTCCCTCTTTTTATTTTCAACTAAATATTCATGTTTCTTTGTCTCTGCAGTGAAGAAGAAATGGTTTTTAAAACCTGCCTGTTGTCAGTGAACAACTGACGTCTTTTAAGGTTGTTGCTCTTAGGCAGAAAGAAAGAAAGAAAGTCATCTTCTTATGGTGCACGCATGCATGCATGCGACACAAGCATGGCTATCTCTATTTATAGACCAGTGAGTTCCTGGAATATTAAGGATCACTGTTGGATGCATAAAAGAAATAAGACATCTTGTTAAAAAAAAAAAAAGAAACAAAAAAAAATAGAAAAAAAGGTTCTGAAAAAGAGGATTAAAGTTCTCTTTTAATGAGACCTGTTTGATAAATGAAACCCTGCCAAAATACACCAAAAATAAATAAGTAAATAAATAAATGATAGTCTGGGGATGGGGATGCATTGCCCTTGCACCCAAAGATTAACTTTAGTGGGTTCGGAGTGTAGCTTAGAGTTCACTAAACATGGTTCAGCATGTTAACATAAATATAACTCATTTGGAATTTTGTTAACATGCAGAACCGGGTTTAGGGAACACTAAGCTACACTCTGAACCCACTAAAGCTACACTCTGAACCCACTAAAGTTACACTCTGAACCCACTAAAGTTAAATTCCCTTTCGGCGCAAGGACTGTGCTTTTTTTTTTCTCTGAATATAAATTGGAAAAAAAAAACAATTAATGCACAAAGACTACAAACAAAGCAGAAAACTGAATTCCTAAGCTGATTCTTTTATTGTCTATCATTATGAGAAAATTGATTAACTCTGCATAAGCTATGGAGAAGCAAGACTATAAGAATGGCCTCTTCATTTTTGTTGATCATACTGTTTTTAAAACCTACAATGAATTTTACATGAATCACTGTACACTTTTTGATTTTACTATTTGTTTTGTTCTAAAGTTCTTTCTTTTATCATCATTTGGCGCTAAAACTATTTTTCTATTATCTTATTGTGTGAGTTAACTGTTAAAAAGCTGTTAGTATTATTATTATTATTATTCTAGGCCTATTGAGTTAACTGAAGAGGAAGCAAAGGTGGAGCACTTGTCAAAATTTGAACTTGTATTATTCTAGTTCAAATCCTAGTCAAACCCACTTCATACACTTTCAGCTTCCGCAGGCAGATGATTACACTGATTCCAAAAACCTGGGTAGATGAGGCTCATCAACTCAATAAAAATAACTAAAAAAATAATGAAGACCATAGAATAAAATAAATGAGGATAATAGTTTAAAGAATACTTATAAAAAAATAAGATTTAAATATGATGTGGAAAATTTCTTTATTAAATTCTGATGTAAAATGAAAATTCTTGCAAAAATCAAATTAAAATAGAAAATTTTTTGATTGGAATAAAACCATTCTTAAGATATAAAATATTCTATAATCAAATTTTAAAAAACTTTCTATACATGGAGATCAGTGGTAAAAATGAGTTATCGGATCAAAAATTAGTAATGTAGGGTCAATAAAACAATTTTATGAGCGAGAAAAATCATGTAACATTCGTGTACTTTTTCACTGAATTTAACAATCCAAATAAATACAATATTTTCTATAAAAGCTTGATTAGATTTTTTTTTTAAATCAAATATCATTGAGCCAATTTATTTTTATAATTCCATAATTTAGAAAAATGCCCCAAATAAAAATGTTTTTCAAAACTTATATGATTCTTTAGATAAACCTTTTTATTTCTTTATAATTGTTTTTTTTTTTAACTAGCTGTGAAGAATGTTGCAATATTGGCGACGGGGGGGGGGATTTGGAAAGTTAAGGGATTAAATAATTTCTGTCTAAAATTATTTTAGCATTCACGAAAATTTAAAATAAATCTACTTTTGGACTTTATAAACTTTTTATATCTGTATACCTACTTTTGGCCTACCCTATATATATTTTTTAACTAATATCTAATGTATATAAAAAAATTTAAATGCTACTTAATTTTTTTTTTTTTTTCAATTTTCCCGATGAATATAAGTATAACAAAAACTGGTTCTTGGTCTATTTAGGATCTGATCTCACTAAAAAAAAAAATGAGTTCGTAATAAGATTCTTTTCTAAGTAGGATTAATTCTTTTATACTTTTTCTCAAAAATTTTCATCAAAATTGTATAATTGATTGATTTAATTGAAACAGAATTTTAAAATAATTCTGTTTTTTCTTTTTCTTTTTTTAAGTAAATTTCTCATTTATTTTCTATTAATTCAACTTGTAAAATAAACTTTTAATGAAATTATTTAAAAAAAATGAATAAAACTGGTTATGTCATCAACTAAAATGACTAACTTTTCTTATATGTAACTATTCTAAAGAAATTTTATAAAAGAAATTCCACTTTTTAGCATTTAGCTTTTTAGTGTAGTAGATTTAATTATTATAGTTTTTTTTACTATTACAATTTTTTTAACTAATTATTTTAACCTAATCTGATAAAAGTTGATTTTTATTTCACCAGAGAAAATTATTTATTGTGAATTAAGATTTGAATAAGTTTATGTTTTTCAAATGTTCATGAAAAATATCATTTTTATTGTGACATGTGAAGCAGTGTAATTTCTATCCTTTTTCTCTTGGTATTTTTTGGCATTGAGAAGTAGTTATATTCCTTCTGACAAACTAAACCTACCTTTTTTGCTGTTGTTCTTTGCAAATATACACCACTTGGCAATGATATTTTGTGGATTTAATTCATAAACCTTGAACCAGTTTTGAGTTTCACTTATTCTAGTTCCATGAACTGAAAACATCAAATTTTTATCTTTTTGCAAGTGTTGTGAACGCACACTTTAATAAACAGGTTTATGATGTGGCAAAGTTGATTTTTTTTTTTTAAGTGCCATATTATTTTTAGCATTGGTAAAAGCTTTGGCTCTGAAAATGTATTACACAAGTTCAAATCCCAGTCAAACCCATTGCATCTACCTTAAGCTGCTTTGGGCAGATGGGGCTCAACTAGGAAGAGCAACTCATCTAGTTGAAGGCCTCACTGATTACTAAAAGCCCAGAGATATAATAAGCGCGTAAAAATGGCCTTGTGCCTAACTTGGGTTTGTGCTCAACCAAGTAAATATTATATCTAAAAAAACTTCGACTAAGTGGCTCTATGAAACTTAAATATGATCTTCTCGGCTTACTAATTTTTCCTACCCAGTAGAAACGGGGATTGGAGGTGGAGCAGTGGAAAACTTGGTTGAGAGGAAGCTTGTCTATGCTATGATGGTTGTAAGAAATTTTATGTAAAGTGGCTTAAGTGCTCCATATTCAGGTGAGTTTGGACGTGATATCTGTGGAAAGCTTATTGCTCAGTCAGTCCGTCAAGGGTTCATTTTCACTGCCAAAGGTTATTGAGATCCCATCTTAAGAAACGATTATAAGCCAAATTTCCTTAAATGCTATATCTCGTGAAGGATAGATATGGTGTGGCCCTTGCACCTAAAGAGAGATTTATCTTTATTGGGCACATAGTGTACCTTACGGTCCCCTAAATATGGTTCTGCATGTTAACAAAAATGTAATTCCCTTTGACTTTTATTAACATGCACCACCATGTTTAGGGTATCCTAAGCTACACTCTGAACCCAATAAAGTTAAATTCTCTTCGGGTGCAAGGGTGGCACCTTTTTTTCCCCAGACTAATATATCTACTCGATTGACCACCAACCTAAATAAGGCTCAAGGCTAGTTTCACATACTCATTATATCCCCGACTTTGTTGTTGTTCATCTAGATGAGTTACTCTCATTGAGTTGATGAGTCTCATCCATCAGGCTTTTTGGAATCAGTATTATCCCTAAGCCTTACGTGCTTCACCTGCCTGAAACAGCTGGAAGTGAATGCACAGGTTTTGATCAAGATTTGAACTCGTGTGTTACAATTCCAGAGTTAAAGCTTAAGTTCACTCTCCATGCTTTCTGGTGAAGGAATTGCAAAGTAAAGCCAAGATGCATGGTCTAATCTGATCCCAGGAGTTGGTTAGTACAAGTTCTAAGTAGCAATTATCTTGAGCTGATAAGTTCAATCCTAACTTGAGGTGAAAAGAACTAAAGAATACCGGTAGTTTTTTTTAATTCAGGCTGGTTATTTCTCAAATAAATCAAATGGGGACACATAAACTGTGTTAAATCACTGGTTAATTGTTAATTTTGTTTTGATAATTTGGAACGTGAGAAATTTGACTGGATTAAATAAAGTAAATGAATGAACCGTGTAATTAAATAAAGTAAACAAACAAATGGTGTAAGTGTTCCTGATAGATTTATTAACCCTGAGAGATAACTGGCCTAAAAGTAAAAAAAAACTTTCAGAATACCTAATATAGATTAACATTGTATCTGATAACATTTACAGAATATGGATAGTCTACCCTTGTGGAGTAAATAAAGGGTTAGTTTGCAGGTCTGAGAAGGCTTCTAAGTTCGTTCTGGAACATGGCTGTACATTCTGAATAAAACACTTGCATTTGCAAATGATTTTTTTCCAAAGTAGCGACTAACAAAGAAAAAAATAATAATAAAACGCTTATTTATGGGGGACTTTTTTTTTTTCACTGAAAATCTTCCAAATATTGAATAAAAAATGTTTTTTCAACATTTATTTTTTTTTTTTCTAATAATTGTATGAGCAAAGTCAAATTATTTTAACAATAAAAGGTTTTAATAAATTAGAAAATAGAAATTGAACAATATACTCTACCTTTTTAACAAGGCTGTTTAAACGTAAGTCTAAAAGAAATTTTTATACAAATGAAAAAAGTAGTTCAAAGGGAAATGAATTATAATTTCTTAAACAGCAACTCTGGTTTTGAATTAGAGTAAAATAACATTTCTTGGGTTTGGCTACTAACTTTTCTATTAGGCTCATAAAGGAAAATGTTTAGCTGTCTAAAGTCAACTAAAGGTAAATTTGTCTGTAGAGTTCTGTGGAAGTTCCTGAATTCAAGTGATACCTGAGAAAGGTAGAAGAGCTCATCAGCTGAAACGTATAGATCAGTGAAAATGAGAGTAAAAAGTTCGATTGCTCAAGTAAAGTTAGACTTGTACATCTGATATTAGATAAAAAGTGAAGAGGAGGAAAAGTATCAGCAGCACCAAATATCACAAAGTTATTCAGCATGCTTGAAAAAGGAAAGTGAAAATGGTTTTCAAGCAGCTTTCGTGGTTTTTACACTGCAATCTTTATTTATACTTCGGTATTTCTGAACAAATATAAGTTTTATTTTCTAAAACTATTGTTACTTCAGATTGTATTTTTCTTTTTCGTCGTTTTATGCTTATATTTCATAAAGATAAAATGATTTTCTTTTAAAGAAAATAACTCTGTAAAAACAAATCGTGATCGTGTTTATAGCCTAAGTAACTCTCTCACCTGTTGGTAAATCCCAGTCTTAGATTCTCTCATAAAAAAAAATTATACATGTGAAAGTATCTATTAAATAGGGTTGTAAAATACATAATAATTATTTCTTTTTAAAAGATTTCATATTATATTTCATATTTCTTTTCAATTAATGTCATATCTTCCTTTCCTTATTGTTTTTGCCAGTGAATGCTTTTTTTCTAACAAAGAAGGGTTAGGGTTAGGGAATTCAATTTTTTATTCATTCAAAAATTGATGCTAATTACTAGTCAGTCAATACATTGTTTATTTAGGAAGTCTGACTTCAGAATCGCATTACGCGAGTTCGAATTCAAGTCGTTTCATTTGCGTTTACAATTGGACTAATACCCTTAGGAAAGGTATGAATCCCCACATTTCCTTCAGCTATGGGTTAGATAGTGCACATTGTGTAATTAGAAAAAAAATCCTTGTGGGAATGTTTATTTAAAAAAAATGATTGCTTTCGCCATTAAATGACTTCAAAAGGTTGATGTGCCGTTAGACAGAAATCAAACATGGTTTATTATTTATATAACTGCTGCTTTTTTAAAAATTTTTATTAATTACCTAAATTTATTTTATTGTCATAGTCTTTTAAAATCAGCCACATGTTGTTAAGTTCCTTTATTGTTTGAATTCAAATAACTTGTTCTCTTAACGAGGAAGAAGAAAAGAGAATAAGAAATTGCTGCAGAGGAAGGGGGGGGGGCTGCCTGGCGCCCATTGACTGACTGAGGAGGACGACACCGACACCACCACCGTGTTGTGTAATTTCTGATGGATAAAAATCAATTTCTATCTTCAGACATTTTTGGTGGAAAGAGGCGGGAAGTGGTGGAGATGGATGGATGGATGGATTGGGGGTCGTGCTTGTGGGGGTAGGGGGTCAATGGTGGTGGTGGTGTGGTGTGTGCTACTAGATTGAAAAATCTTTAATTTTTATTGTTTTAATTTAGTTTTTTTTAAATCCCAATATTTCTACAGCGGTCTTCATCGAAGATTATTATTATTATTTATTTTTTTTTTAATTAAATCTTTTTAATTGATTTTAATTTTTGAAATAAAAAAAAAACATATTTCTATATTTTTTTCATAAAAACTTTTTGATTAATTCAAGGAGGAAAAAATTTAGATAAAATGATGAAAAATCTCTATATCCATTTAATAGATATTATTGTTAGGGCTGTTTTTTTTTTAATTCCGATAATATATTCTTTAAGTTTATAATCTCCTATTTCTTGAATCGAAAAAAATGAATCGTGTAATTAATTTGATTTGAAGGGGTTTGATTAATGGGTGTCGTGTCGTGATTTCAAAAATGTTTTGTAATTGGTAATAAAGAAAGAGATTAAAATAAGCATGTTCTACAACAAAAAACGAAACAAAAAAAGCATTCGGATTTCTTCCCCTTTCATAAAAATGTTATGAATAGATTTAATCGTAAAGAAAAAAAAACAATAAAAAAATGTGTTTTTGCCCTTATTTTTCATTATAAATAAAGAACAATTTAATTTACAAGTAATTTTTTTTGCACCAATTACGATTTATTTACACTCAAACATTAACAACAGTACAAAACACAACACACACCGACCAACAACCAACCACATTAGACGACGCACACAAAAGAGCATTTTTGGAATTAATGAAAATAAATGACGGTATGCGTTTCTTTTTAAATTTTTTCCCTCTTTTTTTTTTACTGAAAAAAAAGGGAGAAAAAATAAAAATATGCATCTATACCACACACACACACACACACACACACACACACACACACATGTGATGTGATTACGATATTTCTGTGTTTCTTTCTTTCCTTTTCTTCAAACCACCTAATAGATAGAGCTACTATTTCTTAATGTTTCTATTACTACCAAGCACTTTTGGCGTGTTATTATTTGTCCCTCCCCACCCGCTTTAAAAATAATTCTTAATTTTTTTTCTTTTATCTTTTTACTTTTGATGAGCATTTATTTTGAACTGCTGAGCCTGAGTGTTGTTGGTTGCAGCTGCCAGCCAGCATGTTGGGAGAGACAGAGTGAGAGAGGAGTTGTCGGTGTAAAAAGAAACAAAAAAAAAAACGGGTTGATCGTCGGATTTACGGTTTTGCTGTAGAAAGAGATTTTACTTTCTCTTCTCTGTTGGTTGGTTTTATTAAAACTACACACAATATCATTATTAATTGTTATTATTTTATTTATTACAACTACTGCAGGCCGCGATATTACAACTAGAAAGTCTGGTAAAGATCTTGTAGATTAGCATTGTAACTTCGTAATGTCGTAAAAGTAGTTTAGTGTCGTAAACGTCTCTTGTAGTAACCGGCAAAATTATTATTTATATATCAAATATGAAAAATACACTGTTATAAATCCGATTCTTCACTTAATAAATAGGTGAAAATTTCGTGTTAATTAGTTCATTATCTGATTTTTAGTAGATTTATCAAGAGAGACTATATATTACGACACTAAACTACTTCATGATGTTACAACGCTAAACTAGAAGATAACGGAAAGTTTACTACTATAGCTGCTATACAAAACTACTACCACTTCCTTATGGTCGGCCCTGCTGCTGCTGCTGCTAAATTCTCTTCCCAGCTGCCACCGCCGTCGCTGCTGCTGCTGCTTAAGTTTATAGCAAACATGGCGGGTCATTTCAGTGAGGTGCTGTCTGTGCTGCTGTTGCAGTGCTGCCTGCAATCCAGTTAGCAGCATGTGGTAAGACGAAGAAGAGGCTATTAAACGTGTGTAGAGACATGGATCTATGTCTGGCTGGCTGGCACGAATTCTTGGCCACCAACTCACATCGCAATGCACGTTGTTGTCTGTTGTTTTGCTTCCAACCTACGGACACACGACGGATCTATTAACCATTATTATCATTATTATTATAATGGATAAGTTACCGATGTCGCCACCTTATGAAATGCTGCCTGCACGCCGACATCAACAATAACACGATTATTACGATCGAATAAATACTACTATTATTACTGATATTATTACTACGATATAGTAGTTGTACTACGACCACTATCCCAACCTACTACGACTACTACTCCGAAATAATAAGTAGAGCAAGAAGCAAGAACAACTACCAACATCAACACTAACACGACTTTTGTAATCAGATTGAGAAATTATTATTTATTATCTTCTTTATTAGCTGGAAAATTTTACAACCCCTTCTTGTTGTTGTTGATCTGGAAACTAAATTTACCGAAATCGTTTTTTTTTTTGTAGTATTGTTTTTATGACAATGATGATGATCTGCTGATAATGTTAACGCTAAGACGACGAGGGGAGCCATGATGATAATGATGATGATGACAAAAACCACAACAATGAATAATGACGACGACGAAGACGTCCTTGTCGCATCATCATCATCGTCATCATCATTATTAGCCCCAACTGCATCATCATCGTCATCATCATTATTAGCCCCAACTGCATCATCATCATCTTTTTCCGTTCGTCCTTTTTGCTTCTTTTCTACACGGGATTAAACGACACATTTTTGGAGTATCAATTTCTTTTTCGTTGGATCAACTCTTTCCTCCCCCTTTCTCTCTGCTTATTTTTTGTCCTCTCACCACCTCCATTCGGGATCATTATCATCACCGCCGCGCCGCGCGCGCGGCCCCTACTAAATTTTAGTAATAGTAGTTGTCGTGGTAACTACTATTACTACCTCTGCAACAGTCCTTCTTCTCCTGGGTTCATATTATTTATTATTCGTCGTCGTGTTTATTAGTAATTGTGACAAGTACGGAAAAAAAGGTAAGTAGTGAGTGAAAATGGGTGCTTCTTCTTTGTTGGATTTAAGTGTTGTTGTTGTCACCACTACTATTGCTACTAATTATTATTACTACTACCACCCCCATCGTCTGTTTGGTGTCTCTAGTACTCTTATGATTACTACCACCACCAACAGAGAGTAAAAGACTAGTATCATAGTGAGTGAGGAGAGAGAGCACCTATTTATTCTCTCTTGTAACTTTCCTCAATAGAGACTGACTGACTGACACTTGTATTCTTGGCGCTACTAAAACTGCGAGTAGCAGTATTTTTTTAAATATTTATGTTTTAAATTATTTTTTTATTATTATTCCGTTTTACTACAAGTAGTACTAATACTGCTGTTGATAATCTTAATTGTTAAAAAGAGTCAGTTGTTTCTTCTCTTTTATATTGGCTTCTTCGACAGAAAGTTCGTTCTGTTTCTCTAACGGATGATAGCATTTTAGAAAATCTTCTTTTTTAGGGGTGGGGTCTCATTTGTTCGAACTTTGAAGTTTTTTTGTTTCTGTTTCAGTTTTGAGTTCTTTAAAAAAAAATCTTTATGGAATTTCTTAACGGAGCTCTAAACCTACAAATCTACCAAAAATCTACCCTAACCCTAACACCCACCTACTTAAATATTAACGATTTACAACTAAACAAACCTAACGCCAACCCTTAACTCTTCCCTTTGAAAAAACATATCTCCGGAACAAATAATTACCGACGGGAAATAAATACGGCAGTTGTTGTATGAAGTGTGTCAGTGTATTGTCTGTTGTTGTATGTGCCTGAAGGATTTCATAGTATCTTTCTGCCGGATATTTCACGCCTAAACTATGATTCCAAATATGCAACCTACTATTTACATTTTTTTTTTTTACAAAAGAGGGGCGTTGGGGATTTCCCCTCCTCGCACCAGATCTAAACTTATTGGTTTTTAAAGAAGATATTTGATTAGAGTGGTGGGTGGCTTCTTATCCTCGGCATTGAATGAATAAATGACTGAGTGTTGACGTGCTGGAGAACAAACCAATCAAAAACTTAAAACAAGTTTTAGAAAAATACATGATTAAAATAAGTATCCTCGGCATTAAATGACCGAATACGTATGTCACATTTGTCACATACACCTTAAAACAAATCAATTAGAGAAAAAAATGGAAAACCCCGAAAAATCGCCACTTTTGAATGACAGACCAAATAATAGTGATTAGTGAGTTAGTTGGGATGGCTCTTGTCACGTCTTTGGTTGTTGGTGTGGGTACATACTGCACTTGCACTGCACAGCACAGTTGTTTGCAGTGATAATGGATGCATTTTTGAGATTTTTAAAAATTTGTTTTTGTTTTTAAGTCAGTATTTTTTTCAATTTTATTTCTGGACTTAAAAACAGGAACAAAAAGTCTAGAAAAAAAATTAAGACCCGCTTTTCAGCTTCAAATGCAGTAATTTTAGGTGATTGTTTTTTTTTTAAACGATTGTTAGAAACGTTGACGAGAGTCTTTGTTTTTGTTGCCTTTTCTTTTGACAACTTAAAAAGAGTTTAGAAAAGTTTCATGGATTATTTTATTCTCAGTGGCTGCTGCTGAGTGCTTCTGGCTGAGGTTGAGCTGATCGCTTGCTGAGTGCTGTTTGTTATCGTTATATGCCCCTTTCTACTTTGCTCTCTAACTGGTTTTTTAATTTTCTGCGAAATTTCAATCAAGTTAAAGTTGTGAAAAAATGTAGGCTTCTTTTATCTCTCTATTGTCAAAACAAAAATAAGTGTACTTAAATGATATTTCTATGTGATCAAATACGAAAATATTCTTGGTAAAGATTTGAATAATCCCACATTCTCTCCAGCTATGGGATAAATTGTGCACGTTGGGTTATTATTAAAAAAAAAACAAAAAAAAAAACGTGTAGACAAAAAGAACGTTTTTTTTAAATGATTGTTCTCGGCAATAAATGACAAAAAAATACTGTATAACTAAACTAAACTATCTAACAAACAGTAACACGAAAACACTTATTTGTTAGGAGTAGGTAAAAAATATTAGTTTGTGGTTGTTGTGGTTACACTCACCTCACCACTCACTGGTTTCATTTGTTTCACGCCTCACACACACACCCCACCCCACCACCATCGCCACACAAACGACACCAACCGCATCATCATCACTTTCAGTCAATTCAGTTGTACCACCCACTATACATGAAAATGGTCAGCAAAACAACTGGAATGTGGCAACAGTGAAACCAAACCATAAACGAACGTCCCTTAAATCTTAGAAACCTGACTTAGCAAAATGACCAACTAGTCACCCAGATGCGTTAGACGGCTATATTAGGAAGGAAATAATCAGTGTCTTTTTTTTTTGCCTTAAATCACAATGACTGATATATCGGCCCTTTAGGGTCAAACGGGTTAAAGCATATTTTTCTCCTAATGAAAGTCATAATAATGACCGGTCCGGCGCCGGCTATCGTTTGCTGTGTGGGTAGGGAGATGTTATTTTCGAATTGAGGTGAAATCTTAGTCCCCCAAAACACCAACTTTTGTCTAACTTAGCACTCGCCTTTCAATTCTTGATTTTTAGGAGTATTTGGGTCTGCTCGCTGCAGAGTTAGGGTTAAGATTTTTTTTTTATTAACCGGCAAAACAAACAATGAAAATAATAAAATTCATTTCAACATTTGGTCATTTAAAGCCGAGCTTAGTAATTTTCAAGTTTTTTTTTTTAACTTGTTTTTGTGATAGATTGATTTTGTTCTATGGCATGTCAACTCAATTTTTGAATGGAAGATGTTTGATTAGAGTGGATTATCCTCGGCATTGAATGGTCGAAGATAATCCACTCTAATCAAACATCTTCCATTCAAAAATAGTAGTAAAAGTGAATATTAAAACCATGAAAACTATCTGTCAGTGACAATTTTAAAATGTGACATTCGTTCAAAACAGACCCGAATAGTCCTAAAAATTAATATTTGAAAAGTGAGTGTTAAAGTTGGTCAGGTAAAGCCTTAAATTGAAGACTACTACTTACTTACTACTACCACAATCGGAAATGAAAGGGGATTTTCTGATTGTTTATTTTGGAAGAAAACGGGAAGAAACTAGAAGGAAACGATTGATTGATCGGTTTAAATGATGCTTATTTCTCGATCAGGGCTACTAAACCAGAAAAAGCGCAAAAGGTGAAAAGATAAGCAAGAAAGGCCCCCTTTAAAAAAAAAAAGAAAGAAAAAATATATATTTATATATATATGGTAATTTTTATAGTTTTGGGGTGAAATCATGCAAAAAGATGCCAACATGCTCTATGATATCTTTAAAACACATACAACACACTTTCGTATTTCTTTTCCGTTGAAAAATTATTTGTTCAGAGATATGTTTTTCTAAAGGGAAGAGTTCTATATTAGTGTTAAGTTTGTTGCAAATTATTTGTATTAAGTAGGTTGGTGTTAGGTTTGGTATTATTGATAAGCTACGTTAAGAAATTCTGTAAAAAAATCAAAACAATTTTTTTTTACAAGAGTGATTTAAATAATAACAAATTACAACCAAATACAAAAATAAGATGAAAATACTTAAATTGATTTTTTCCCATGCTTTTGTTATATTTTCTTCCAGCATCCTAAGCCTTTTTCAGCTTATTTATTCATTATAAAGAATTGTTTCCTACCAATTTAAGTCTTAAATAAACAAAACTATAATTTTTTTCTCTAAATTATAAATTTACTGTAAATTAAAAATAAGCAAATGTTTGAAAAGTTGTAATTAAATAATAGAAAGTAGTAGTACTGCCAAATTAAGAAAAAAGCCAAATTTAAGGCCAAATCTAAAAAAGACCAAAATATAAATTTCGAAGCCAAAACTGCTATAAAAAAAGCCAGATTATTCAAATTCGGACTATTAAAGGCCAAATTAGTAACTCTGTTCTGGATCTGAAATTAATTGTTGCAGAATTCCAAGGTCTGCTAGTGCTAGGAAGTTCAGCAATCACCTTTTTGAGCATGACGTTTAAAAAGCTCTAACTAGCGAAAAAAAAAGGCGGTATAATCAATTAACAAAATTACCAATTAGCACCTTTCGGAGTGCCAAAATATCAGCCGTGTCCTGTCCCATGTCTGTGTCATCTTTTTTCGCCTTGTCCTCAATCCTGATATATCGACCCTAAAAGGGTAAAAAAAGTTAAACAAAAAAACCCCTAAAATGTGCAATTCAGCTTCACTAAATAAAGTGGAATAAGTTTGAGTGGGTGAAGTTTTAAAACTTCATTTTTTTCTATTGATACTGATTCTGAAGAAATTAAGATTAAAATAAATATTAAACTAAAACTACCATTTATCGTGTCACTTCCTCTCACCACATGTTATTGTTATTTCTAAGAATTTGCATTTAATGGATAAATAAATCACTGTGGTTTTGTGCATCTGTTACTTACTTTATTTGATTTGATTCAATTTAGTTGTTAGAAATTAAGATTAAAATAAATATTAAACTAAAACTACCATTTATCGTGTCACTACACTTGTGAGATCTCGAAGAGTGCAATTCGTTGGTCATTGCTATTGCACTAAAACTTGTGTGGAAGCAATGTTCTGATAATCAGAGCCAGAAAACTTATTTCCTGATGTCATCTCCAAAAACCATGTGTTTATATAATAATGTTTATTAGAAGTAATTGTTCTAGGCATTAAATGACCTAGAAAGGTTGATATGCTGTTAAAACACAAAACAATTTCTTTGAATTCAGACATTTTTTTCTGACTCGAAATTAGATTAACTGGGTAATAATATTTTTTGAATCAGACCTACCAACAACCAAACCGAAACCACCCATCTTTCTTTTTACCTTCTTATCTCTGAAAAAAAGGGTATTTATTTACTGACTGGTGACTGAACTGGAAGAGCTTTGCTTCTTGTTATTTGTGTTGTTGTTGTTGTGCATGTGCACGTGTCTCTCCCGAGTTTTCTTGTGGCTGCTGCTTGCTGCTCCTGTCTACATTTGACCTGATGGCTCCCCCGCCCAGGTCAGACTGCTACCTTAACCGAGCCATCATCTCTCTCTCTACTTTCATCTGCAAAACAACATCGCCACCCTGCTTTTACGAACAAAATATACACCAACACAACAACACCATCATCGCCACAACCGCACATACACCAAAGTAATACACACACACACACACACACACACACACACACACACACACACACATCAAAAAAATGTTTTGTTCTTTTTTTTTTATTTAATGACAGTTTGTTGTATTGCTTGCTTGCTTCTCTTTTTTCTTAATAAAAATTGTTTTGTTTAGATATTCTTTTGAATTTTCATTAAAACATTATAAGCCGGTTAACAGTTACTTCTGTTTTCCGTTTGTGGCCCAACATTAAGAATTTCCATTCCATTTCTTAAACAACCCTAAAATTCGTTCCTCTCCTGTATTAATACCAATTTTTTTTTTTAACCATTTAAGGTCCATCTACCACAATCACCGCCACCCCTAAGCCAAAAAAAAAAAAAGTTTTGTTTATTTGCTCTTCTCCCCTCTCTCTGTGTGTGTGTGTGTGTGTGTCTCTCTCTCTCTCTCTCTGAGTCTCTCTCTCGTCTATTTGAATTATGTGATATCCATTTCTATGACCATGCAATTGTTGCTGCAGAAATGTTGCTGATGATCTCTCTTTTGTCATCCAGATCATTGATTTATTTCCTTACTCGTCCTAATTCTTTTACGGAAGAAATCTAAGACCCACACACACACTAATCGGCATGTTTTGACATCTGTCCGTAAAAATGCTGTGTTGTTGTTGTAGACTTCTTGCCCTTGACGCCATGTTTCACCACTGCTTCTTACTTTCCACTATTAATACTACTAGTAACAAAATATATTGCTTCTGGATTTTATTGTCTATTTTTTGCTTTGCTCCATTTTTTTTCCCCTAGATTTTTTTTTATTGACTTTGATTCAGTTTTCATTTCATTTTTTGTTTAATAAATCTAAAATAAACGGAATTTTTACAGTTAAAATCAACCAGAAAGATACATGTTCCGAAATCCTTAAGGCACATGTATTTCTCTTCTGTTGGAAATTATTTGTTCTGGAGATATTAATGTTTTTTTTAAAGGGAAGGGTTCTAAGGGTTGGGGTTTAGTTTTGATTTGTTGCAAATCATTATTATTAGATAGGTGAGTGTTAGGGTTGAGGGTTGATATTTGGTACATTTGTAAGCTTTGTTAATTCAACACTTAAACTATAAATTTACCAAATAAACTGCACTCTGTTTGTGCATGCATGCACTTTTGCACTGACAGTCAGTGCGCAGTGAGTGCACTAATTGGAACTGAGTGAGTCTGATTGAGTGACACTTTCTGGGCATCTTGCTCATTCACTTTGCTTACCCCCCTTAAAAGAAAAAAAAGCAACATTCATTGCATTGATTTAAAATTATTTCCTCTTTTAATAAAATTCATTTTAAAGTATACAGACAACGCCTAATTTATTAATCAGACTAAGAAAAATAAACTGAAATAAATCATTGGTTCGAGTATTTTATTTCAAAGCTACAAGCCAAACTATTATTATTATTATTACTGTTATTTTTTAAAGATTAAAAATAATTGGTCTTTAACTGCAGGCAGCGGCAGAGCAAGCACAGAGCACAGATATCGGCACTTCCAGCAAAGAAGAAAAGCCAATTTAGATAAATAAGAAGTAGTCATAGTTACACACAACCCCCTCCCTTCATATCTTTACACAATTTATTGTATGACACGAAAATAAATATTTTAGATTTTGTTTTATTTAGTTTGAGGAGTATAAAGAAAGATTATAAAGAAATAGCTGGGTTTTGCTTGTTCACGAGTGATATTTGCTTCCATCCCCTTCTATTTTTGTCATCTCGAAGAAAAAAAAAATTGCCAGCCGCACGCGTGCATTTATTTTTCACATTTATCCCTTTTGATCCTAAAGGGGCCGATAGATTAGACACACCAATATTTCCGCTCTAATATAGTCGTCAAATAGGACACATCTGAGTGACTAGTTAGTTGGTCATTTTGCTAAGTCAACTAAGTCCTAAAGGATTAAATAAGACTTTTTTTTTCCTTCAGACTTCAGTGCACTCACTCCATTTTCAGTACTAAAAATAATTCTAGGTATTTGAATTTCAACTTACTTTGTTGGTTAACTTTATCATCAATAATCGTCCTGATTCTTCTTGCTCGTTGATTTTTATTCATGAATGAATTATGATTCATGAATGATGTAACAACAACTCTCCATTAAAAAACGTGGTTTTTCATTGTTGACCCATTTGTAAAATGGGAAAAGAAGAATAAGACAACTTAAAGTCTTCTTCTCTTTCTAAACCATGTGCTTTTTTTGTGGTTTCGCTTATTTCCCTGTGTCCACTCAATATTCCATTTGCTAATATTTTCTTTTTTCCTTAATAGAACAACAACAATACTTATTTACTTTCCTAACTTGTTAGTAGTGTGCATTGGTTGTTGGCACTTGAAGTGACCTGCAAAAAATATTATTTGTATATCATAAAACAAAAAAAAGAAAAATACACTGTTAAAATTTATTCTTCACTTAATAGTTGGTGAAAAATTTCATATTGATTAAATAATTACCTGAATTTTGGTAGATTTTCAAAGAGGACTTTATAGTCAAGGAAAAAAATGAAATCGCCCTTGCACCCAAAGAGAATTTAACTTTTGTGGGTTCAGAGTGTAGCTTAAGGTCCCCTAAAGACAGTTCTGCACGTTAACAAAAATATAACTCACTTGGACTTTTGTTAACATCCAGACCCAAAGCTTCCACTTGGAACCAATTAAAGTTACATTCTCTTTAAGTCCAAGGGTGACGCCATTTTGTCTCTGGACTATTAGTTCATGGACTGGACAAATCATTAATTTATTTTATGATGTTTCAATGCTAAACTAGAAGATTATTAATGTACTTGCATGGCATAGTTGCTCTGTGGTTATGTTTGATGCTTTGATATTGGTCACTGCAACAACAACAATAATGACAGACAATAAATTACGTTTTTTTAGGACTTTCTTTTTTTTCTCCTTTGAATTCTTCTTCTTCCCCCTTTACTCTCCTTGATTGGTTATCCCCTGTTATTTTATTCTGCTAAAATTCCCTTGCATTCATTAGAAATTAAATAATTAAACTTTTATAATTCCAGATGCTATTTTGGAATTTTTTTATTCTTTCACTTCGACTCAGATGAACAATTCTTAAATTTAAAATTTCTTTATTTTCCAAAACTAGACAAAAGTGTATGTGTGTGTGCATATGAACCGTATTAAATACAATTAGAATTTAACATCAATAAATAATTGGAAATTTGCATATAGTCCTATTTCATTCTTATTAGATATCATCAGTGCAACTCATCCAATTCGATCTGATGAACTCAATAATCAGAGACCAACGTCTTTAAACACTAAGTATGATAAGATCCATCTTAGTACAATAACTACTGCTTTTATATTCAATGAAATGATCTAGGGTTGATTTGCTGTAAAACAAACCAATCAATCAATCTTTATTTTTTAGAATCCTTGTGATGAGGTATGATAAATTTTTACAATCATAATTCAGGCTTTTGTCTTCGTTCTTATTATTCTTGGTTTCTCAACCAAATTTTAGGTCACCTGGGGAAGACTGAAGAAAGGTAATTAATCCTTCGAACCCTAATTTAGCATAATTAACAACTTGTCAATCAGAACCGTTCTATTAGGGGGCCATACTAGCACTAAAATATTGGTGTGCCTTCTTTTGCCAAAGCCGATATATTGACCTCTTAGGATCCAAAGAATTGGTTTGCTTGAAATGTAGCGAATCAGAGAATAATAAAGATGAGGACAATAGTCCGAATAACATTTCTTTAAAATCAGAAATTATGCGTAAAACGCTATTTCTGGACCGACCAAGTTTTAATGGCCGTGTTTGTGTGTGTGTGAGAGAGAGTATACTGACCTCTGCAGGTTTAGCTGGCTCAACCACTGTACACACATGATTGTGTTGCGTTTCATAGGAATATGAACTTCACAAGCGGACCCCAAACGTATGTATGGATGTCTGTGTAACCAAAGACTAAGGGTGCATTAACCCACTGATTTAACTACGCCTCCAGACACTAACCTTGGTATTTTCCACCCCGGCGCAAGATACAGTACCTGGTATTCTTAAATAGTCACCCATCAAACTACTGACCAGGTTTGATGTTGCTAAACTTCAGTGATCTGATGTGAACTGGTGTCTCAAACTTGACTTGACCGTATAGTAGTGGCCATGGTTTGTTTATTATTAGTTTCTTCTCTAAGCAGGTCAGGTACTTTCATTTCCTCCCTTTTTAAATCGAACAATACACACCAATTTCTATTTTTCCACTGGCAAGGAAAATTTAATTTCTTCTCTCTCTTTTTTTTTTCTTCCCCAAATATTTATCCTTTTTCATAAAAATTATATATTTCTTAAATTTTCTTTTTATGTATGTACGCATGATTTTTATTCCACCTTGGATTTTTTTAAAAGTTTTTTTTTTTTTTTAAATCCTCCTCTAGTTGTACTTTCGTTATTGGTTTTAATATTTTATCTTTATATCAAATGATTATGGTTTTTGAATGCAATTATTGATCGTTTTTCCATACATACAGAATTGCAACATGCATATTTCTTTTATTGATTAAAAAAAAAATCAGTAAAATAACAAAACCAAATTTAAAGTGCAAATTTCAACTGCAGAAAATCTAGGGACAATAGAATAAAATTATTGCTAATTTATTTAATTTTTCAACAATTTTTAAGTTTTTTTTTTAACTTGAAATGTTAGAAATCAATGCTTCTTTAGCAGTGGTGTTGGTGGGGTTTACATGTGGGGGCGATGGATCCTCAATTTCAGAAACTGCAAATTTCTGCATTCTTGCACTTCACGTCTCTGCACTTTGTGCTTAAACATCCAAATGAACTGAATTCTATAATAATGATCATAATAATAATGGTGATGATCATCTCCCCCCTCCCACGACCTACGGCGACAACATGTCTATGGTGTTGTCAGCATATTGCAGTCACGTGCTGATAAGAAATGCGTCTGTGGCGTTTGCATGTAAATAGGATTTGGATGATGATGGAATGAATGAATTCAAGAAGCGTGCGTGCCCTTTTTCTCTCGGCAATATTTCACTCCACACTCTTTTTTTTGCCCTTCCTTCCCATGATGCTATTTTGATCTTGTTAAGCAACAAAAGCAGTAGATTCGACTCATTTTTGTTTATTGGGTTGTCCCAAAAGTTTGTAAATACCTTGAAATCTTTCCATGCCAACTAATAACAAAAACAACAAAAGTTATTCCTCAAAATAAAGACCATCGTTTTTCAAGACCTTTATCTGCCATCTATATGCAAGCTTTCCGATCTGGTGAAAGTAACTTTCAATTCTTGGCATGCTTCCTCAAACGTTTCTGACAATCTAAAGAAAAGTGTATTAATGGACGGGATCTAACAGCCCAACTCAAAATATATGAATTATGATTTCTGTTGCTCTTGTTGTGACCTCCCCCACCAAAAAAAAAAAAAGCTGTCATTAAAAAAATCAAATTTTTGGATCAGGCATTATTATTATTATTATTATCCCAAGGCGAGCGAAGTGAGCCTTTAGGTAGTGAGGACTTTCGGTTACGTATGTTCCTTATAGATTCTGAGATGGCTGGGTCTAGCAGGCTCAAAATTGGTGGGCTGATAGAGGGCATGGAAGAGAATGTCCCCGCGAAGGAATTTTTTTAATCCATCAACATACAAGGTGTCCCAAAAGTTTGTGAAAACATGGAAAAAATATCTAATTTCTAGTAAGTTGTACCCAAAATTTGTAAAAACAGAAAAATAACCTAGAAACATAGAAAAATATCTTATCCCCAGGCGAGCAAAGCGATTGTTTTGGTAGTGAGGACTTTTGGTTACATATGTTCCTTATAGACTAGAGTATATGTTATAATGTCCTGAAAATCTTATTCTGAAAATATATATATGCATATCTCATACATTACTGTCTACTTTCTTAGCATTTGTTTCTCTGTTTAGTCCATTTGTCTTAGCAGCTCTGCCTGATATGTTCAAACAGTTTATCATCAGTTCATGAATTTAGTACTCGTAATGATTGCGAGCCTTGGGGGTATGTCGTACTTGTAATGACTGCGAGCCTTGGGGGTATGTCGCACCCGTTGTTCCTGCTCTCATGTTTGCCGCTCTCATGAGGTGTACGACACATCTACTTAATTATTACATTAAAAAGAATATTCTTATAGATTTGTATATTAAACACATTTGATTCAGTATTTATGTGGACTGTTTAAACCATGGGTGGGAAATTATTTTGGCTAGAGGGCTGCATAGTCTAGGGCTAAAGGCAGTGGAGGACCACATTAATATCATCCGTTAATAAACATGAAGTTTGAAAAATGTAATAAAAGTATTAAATTTAATTTAAAAAATTCCATCAATTGAGTTACCATGGTTTTATTCTGAAAAGTATACTAATTTTATCATTCAATGGAAAAAATCCAGACTAGCGTGTAGATTGGCTAACACACAATGTGTCATTTTGTTCAAACTAATAAAATATGTCAGGGGCCTTCACGTTGCCCAGGCCTGGTTTAAACGATCGGTCTAATCTCATAGCAAAATTTATAAATGTAAAAATATGAAATTGTTTCCATCTTAGAAAACATACTGAATGATAAAGAAAATATATCTAGTTGACATTTGATGTCAAATAAATATTCTTTAAAAAATCAATTTTTAATTAGAATGGTTCTATTTAGTATTTGAATATAATGTGACAGGAATGGAATCATTAATTTATTGTAAATAAAAATTTATAAATCTCTTAATCAAGTTTTTAGAACTATAGATTGTTAATGATAGCAATTTTGTTTTCTTTTTTTATTAATGAACTGTAAAAAAAAATCAGACTTTAGTTTTAAAGCTATCAAAAATTTTGAAATTTATAGGCATCGATTATGTGGAAAAATAAAATATTGTAAATTTCTTAAAATCAATGAGTAAAATAAAATTGACATTGAACATTAGAAAATACCTTTTTAAAAACTGAAGTTAATGAAAAATTGATTTTTTTCTTAAATTTAATTTTTTGTTTTAGGCATAATGCTTATCTGCAAGAATGTACAGGTGTAAGGGATCCAAGCTATCCATATACAATTCAAGACATTAAATTATTATTATTACGATTCGCTCATGAAAAATCCTTCAGTGAAGACAGTGGTGGAGGTGGTAGACAAAGTAATATGCACCTCATACCATATTTGATGCATATGGCACTGTACGTTATAAATACGTAAGTAATGATATTTCATAACATTTACTATTTGACTCTTTTTCCTATTAAAAATGAAATATATGAATTAATTTTTAAGTAAAATGTTTAATAACGTCAAAAAACAAAAAGTATTTTTCAAGTTTTTAATTGTTTTAATAGTATTCTAAGAATAGTATTCTTATAGGATTAATAGTATTCCAAGAAACTACTGAGTTCAAGTTTGTTATTCTCTGTTTGCAGATTTATATATGTCATCTAAATGGGAAAGATTTATTTTTTAAAAATCTTGAATAATTCTGGTGGCTATCAAAATGATTGAGATCATTTCCTTAATTCATATAACAAGGTCAAATTCACAGTCAAATTCATCTTCTGACATTTCTTTGTTTAACCCAACATAAAAACAAAAGAAATGAGACAAAACAAATAATCAATTCTTGATTAGCCTGCTAGTCATATACAATTTATTAAATTATTTTCATATTAAAAAAAAAAAACTATACTGTTGATAATAAACTGCCAAAATTTTATCAGATTCGTATAGGAAATATGAAGATTATTTGTAAGCATTGAATATTCCATTTCAATGCATTCATGATATCATATCGCAGAGTGATGTGCATGTTACTTGCCCTAGTACTGTACCTGGTATTTTTAAATAGTCACCCATTTTAGTAGTGACCAGGCTCAATGTTGTTTAACTTTGGTGATTTGACAAGAACCGGTGTCTCCAACGCGACTTGACTGTTGAACTGGTATTCTTAAGTGGTCACCCATCTAACCACTGACCAGGCTTGACGTTTCTTAACTTTGGTGATCTAACAAGAACCCTTGCCTCCAATGTGAATTGACCATACTATTTCACTGCACTGATATATGCTTACATTGTGACACATAGAAAAATGTTTATTCCATTGTTTCTAATGATTATTAGATAGAAATAAATCTAAACTTTGAAGGTCTAAAGTTTGAATAGTGTTTTATGATTCTTTTATGATGCTTTGTCTTTTAGAACAAGATCTGTTCCTCGTGAAGAAAAAAATTTGACAAACTTTTTGGATATGCCAAAAGAAAAATGGGTTGAAAATAGTTTTGAGGTAAGATTTGAAAGTTTCATTTTTGTTTTTGCTCTTTAATAATTTGATGAGTTTTATTGAATTAAAATTCAGCTTTAAAATAATTCTTTCTCATTTTTCTTTTATTTGAAGTTTAATCGACCAAAAGGATATTTTCAATTTTTCAAATTGAACAAATAATTGGATTTCTTGAAATCTTTTGGTCACTTTTTTTATGAATTGATATTATCATTCAGATTTTTGTCCTTATCTTGGTAATTTTGATGTTTCTACACTATGTTTCAACCTAGTGTACCTCAGGTCGTTTTCAAAAGTCTAAATAATAAAGTCAATTCCTAAATTATGAAGCCTCGTCTCAAAAAAAAAAAAATTAATAATTGATAATCTTATAATTTTAAATGTTTATTTTTGGTTTCTAGGCTGAAGGCCCATTATACTGGACTGTGATGGCTGTACACATTTTGTCACCTGAAAAATGGAGAGAAATTAGAGTCCGTCTTGTAGAACGTTTGTTTATTTTAGCACATAGTAGACATGTCTGTTCTACAGGAGCAAAAGTGTAAGTTGACCCTCACTTATATTTGTTTTTCTTCTGCTAATAAAATATCTTTGTTCTTAAAATTTCCATTTATATTATAAAACCTCAAAATTAACTGAAAAATTTTGCTTTGTTTATTTTTTTTATTGCTGTGTTGTGAATGTTTTATAGTATTTTGTTTGTGTAAAAAAATAGTAAAAAGTAACCTAAATAAATAATTCTAAATAGTTTGAATATTATTTATAAGGGTAGTAATTATGATATGGAATACAACTTGCTCAAAATTAATTGGGTTATGTTTCACTGAATGAAAAATATTTGGAAAACACTATACCAAGTTCAACCAATAATTTGTAAATATTTTATCTAAATACCATTTTTGTTATTAAGGGTAAAAATATTTTAACTTTTTTTAAAAAATAATTAATAAATTATTTTCCTGCGATTGGTGTAATAATCATTTTAACTAACTGTTGTGGCTCTGAATGAGTCGGTAAGAAAACCTTGACACGGATGTTAGTTAGATAGGTATTGTATTAAAAAAAGACAGAATACAGAGAGAAATGAAAGCGGTAGTAGTAAGGGCGATGCGATGAACTACATTTACTCTTTGAATATATACATATTCTGGACAGCGAAGTTGGAGCATTGGTAAAAGCTCGGGCTCTGGAATCATAAAATGTGAGTTCAAATCCCAGTCAAAATCATTGCATTCATCTTTAGCTGTCTCACTCTGATGGAGCTTGTTAACTCTGAAGAGCGCCTTATCTACGTAAACCGAATGCAACAAGTCCGGGTAAGAGCACGTAAAAATGGCCTTGTGCCAAACTTGGGTTGGTGCTCACCAAATATATATAATATATTTTGGAAGAGTCCATTGTCTGTGTATAGGTGAGTTCCCACAACACTAATGTAATTTAAAGATTATATAGAATATTTAAGAAATTATCCAATTAATTTCTAAAAATTATCTTTAAATTTGGCATTCTGAGTATTTGGCAAATTAACTTTTTGTTTAAGTCACTTTTGAACTAAAAACTTTCAGTTGTATAAAGCAAACTTGTTTATTAAAATAATTGAAAGACTGAAACAAAATAGTTGAATTAAAACCTTTGTTTCCATTAATCAACAAATCAAATATTCATTTGCTGGAATTTCTTGTAGAATTTTGAATAAAACTGTTAGAAATATAATTTGATTGAAAAATAATTAAAAAATTTTTGTTTGTTTCTTTTAGACTTTCAGATCGTACTTTGAAAGATTTGTCAGCTTACAAACCAGTTTTTGTATTTTTGGGTTTAATCAGTGGATTATATGACAAAGTTTTTAAAGTAAGCTTTTTTTTTAATCTTTTATTGTAGTTGATAAAACAAAAAAAAAAGAACAATAAATCAATCGGTTGTTTTTTTATGAAGATTATTTCACCTTAGATTATTTAAGAGAAATCAGTCAATCCTAATTGAATGTAGATATATAAAGTTCATTTTAAAATTGGGTATTCTTTCTGTATTGATTAAAATTAAAAACTGAATTCAATTGTTGCATACCCATTGCCTTTGATATAATTAAGCTTATGACTATGCTTTTATTGAAGAATATTCTTGTCATAGCCCTACTTGCTACATGACTAATTTGCAATTTTACCATTTCTTTTAATTCAGTAATTATGATTGATAACTACAGAAATAAAACAAATGCTACGATCGCAAACTAATCAAGTCTGTGACAAGAATATTTTTCAATAAAAGCGTATTGTCATAGCCCTAGTTATAATTAGAGCTGTGACAATGCTCATTTTAAAATGTGCTTTATATTCTCTTGATATGCACAAAATATTCTTCAAGCATATGCTCAAGAATATGCTTTTTTTCTCAGGAATATTTTTTTTTAAAAAGAATGTTTATAACAAAAAGAGAATATGCTTTAAAAAAATATTATTTTTGTTAAAAAGAATATGCTTATTAAAATGATACTCTTTTTATTAAAAGAATATGCTTATGAAAAGAATATGCTTTTTATTAAAAGAATATTCTGTATGCAAAGAATATACTTACATAAAAAGAATATTCTTGTCAAAGCCCTAGTTATAATACATCCTTGAGAGAACTAGTTTGATAATAAAGTATTGATAAAATCTGTAATAAGGAATAGATGATTTTTATTTGCATATTATTAACAAAATGAAAAGTAAATCTTTTAAAAAATGAATTTTCTTTTTTTTTTTTATAGAAAGTAACAATTGGCAATGATGGATTTTGGAGTATGGCCATTGCTGATCATATTCGACAAAATGATAAATCTCTTCTGGAAACATGTGATAGATTGGTAGCCAGTTATGAACAAGAAATGTTGCCTTGTGAATCAATTATGGAATTTTTTGATGTTTTAGGTAAGGAAAAAAAAAAGAAGTCCATAAATTTCATTTATTCTCAGTCTTTTAAAATCTTTCAGAAATTAACGCGCATTAAAAGATTAGTATTAATGCCATTAAAAAAAAAGATAATTTAGATTAATTTTTTTATTATCAGTATCTAACTATAATGTGGCCTAGTTTTCTCATTAATTCTGCACACTGGTGTAGAAGGGTCAGCCACAGACTCGTGCAGGTTTTTATATTAGTTTGAGCAGTATTTATATATCCCTACATTATTATATTTACTTGGTGAGCAGTACCAACCAAGTTTGGCACAAGGCTATCTTTAAGGTGAATGCAATGATTTTGACTGAGATTTGAACTCGTACGATGATTCCAGAGCTCAAGCTTTTACCAATGTTCCAACTTCGATGCCCTACTTTATGATATTGTCTTATATAAATGTAACATTAAAGTGCAGAAACGTGTTTAGAAAGGTGCTAATGGTTACATCTTAAACAAAATTTGGCAGTTTCGTTGCTTTAAACAGAAGTTTCAACAAATTAATTGTTATTTTTTAATAACGGGAGAAAGATTGCAATCGATATTGACTCTGAACGGTTATTTGATTTTTATGCAGTTAACTGTTACAGCAATTGATCGAAGGGAGATAATTTAAAATTTTAATGGAGAGTTGTCTCCCTTCTAATAAAATTTGTATTTTTCAAAAATATTTTGTATTCTTGTTAGCGGTCGCCAACCTATGCCAATTGAGCCACAATTGGCAGATCAAACAATTTCCGATGATACAAAAATACTGCAAGTGTTTTTTGTGTGTTGGTTTTTACTGTGACCTGTTATACAATTTTTGTAGATTTTTATACAGGATTCAGACTTCATTTGGTAGAATGGTTTAAAATTAAGTGAGAGTATACTTTGGAAAACTGAAATAACATGGGATATATTTACATTTATATATTTACATACTAAATAAAACACTTAAGACGCATCATTTAAGCGTTTTAAACAAAAAAATATTTATTATCTATATTATATTATGCTTCAGAAGAACTATAATTTATTAATTTTACATATATATTTACATGGTCCATGCACCAACCCAAGTTAGGCACAAGGCCATTTTTACTAGCTCATTATATCCTTGGGCTTTTTTAAATGTGCTACCCTCACCTAGATGAGTTATGCTGAATTGATGGGTCTCATCTACCTGGGTTTTAAGAATCAGTGTTATCCTTATACTTAGATGAGTTACTCTCTCCCAAATTAATGAGCCTCATGTGCCTGAGATAGCTGAAAGTGAATGCAATGGTTTGGACTGGGATTTAAACTTGTGAACTAATAGAGGAGTTAACTTCAAATTAAGGCTTATAAAAAAAGTGAAATATTTTCCAAGCCTAGAATTTCAGAATTTAGGAATATTTTAGTTGTTTTCTGTCATAAAATGAATAAAAGGAAAACTACATTTTCTTAATATAACCATTACCTCTTTTGTAGTTATTGAGCTCTTTATGTATTTTAAACATAAAACTCTGTTGTATATGAATTACTAGGTACAAGATACAGTCTAGCACTAATACAGTTAGTCCACATGCTTGTTTGTTTGTTTGTTTTGTGTTTAATGGCATATTAACCTTTTTAGGTCATTTTAATGCCGAGAACAATTACTTATTACAATTTTTATACACCATAGTTTTTTTTTTAATAACACAAGTTGCACTATTTAATCCTCTAATCAACATGCAAACAATAAGTCATTGTAAAATACACATTTAAAAGCTTGATAGAAACTCTCATCAGATTTAAAATTTTCATCTTTAATTCTTTAAAAAAAATATTTTTTTCAGGTCTTTTAGAAGATGTTCCAAATCCAGACCAATTTTTCACCAACCTTTTGGTAACACTCCCACAGGCTCGACCTACAGCAACTTCTCACTAAGTTAGATTTATAGACAACAACAACAACCAGAACAGGATTCTAATAATAATCATAATAATTATGAAGATGTAATGATTATTATTTTTGAACTCTCACCAGGTCTTCTTAAAAATGATTTTCATTTCAAACAACACTTCACCTTTTCTTTAATGTCTTTCTCAAAAGATTTGTCCATCTCAAAAACAAAACAATTTTTTCCCCATTCTTTATGATTATTATTTTTTTTTTTACTTAGAGATAAAATATATAAATTGACAAATAAAAAAAAAAGAAGAAAATTCCAAATCTTTTGAATTTTGGATGTTTTATCTTTATTTATAAAGATTTTTTTCAAAACTGAACTGAAATACAAAAATGTATAATTTTTAAACTTAGAAAATTTGTTGATAGCAAATTGGAAGAATGTGGCCTTAATTTATTTCATTTTTGATGATTATTATATCTTTTTTTTTAGTAACCCCATTTGATAAATGTGATAAGTATTTTCATTGTTTGTATTTGTTAGATAAAAATCAAAAATAGAATAAATTTCGAACTTGTCTTCTTCCTGGTCTACCATTTTCCACATAACTGTTTTTTATCTTCCATATTTTTTGCATATTTTGTAATCCAGTTCATTCTTAAAAAAAAATGCTTTATAAAATAAAAATGAAATTTTGAAATTTCTGTGGATTTTGTGGTTTTTTTTTTCCTTTCTTATCACATTTTGATCTCAAGTTCTGGTTTATTTATTATAAAAATTACATATTTTACTAATTTTGACTTCTATTCCTATTTGCTTTCAAACATTAAACTGAAAAGGTTTTTTATTTTAATACATTTTCGTTAGACATATTTAAAATACGAAGAAATTACTTTGTTTATTATATTTATTTAATTCAGATCAAGTCTTGATTGTTAAAAAGCTAAGGGTTTCAATTCAACAATGAAGGGCTTTTTTTTATATAAATTGAAATCTTCAAAATCTATTTTTTGTTTTATTTCACTGGTGGGTGTCCATTTTATTCTGTACACTGGGTTCAATCTTGGCTCATGTTAGTCCTAGACTTGCGTGAATGATAAGAATCCATAATTTCCTTTCTTTACCAGTTATATAAATGGGTATAAACCTAGTTGGAGTAAAGTTGGTTAAACTAAGGTCTTGTAACAGGGTGGTGTATATATATATATAAATCCATCAGATTTGTTGACCCTACAAAAATCAGATTTAAGCATCTGCCTCATGAACTTTCTGTTTTGGAACAAGTATTTAATTGGTCTTTAGTTCATTGGAAAACATTTTTTTATCATAAAACAATGAATACCAAAAAAAATCCTAATTTTCCAAAATTCAATTAAAAATTTTTTATTTTCTAATTGTGTCAAAACACATTATTATTAAAAGCAAATGAATTGATTTATGAAAATGATAAAAATTTACAAAGAAAATGAAAATCTTTCAACTTTTTTTTTTTTTTTTAAAGAAGGACAAAAAAAGTTTGACTTTATGTATTCCATTGTGTCAGTTTTTTTTCTTTTGGATTAAAAAGAAAATCTTATTGAAGAATGTCTGTCATTTTCATTTAAAAAAAATGAAACTTATTTTCTTTATTGCTTCAATTTATGAACTTAAGAGAAAAAAAAAACCCATTTATCTTATTACAAAAATGTTTTAAATCTTGTGCAAAAATTAAAGAAATTTCAAGAACCTTTTAACACTCACCACTTTCACTTTTCTGGATATTTTGTATGCCACTTTTGTTCCTGATTGATTGCTGCTTCTGTTAGGAAGCTAAACCTTTTTCATGTATAAGTTTTAAATGCTGTAATTATTGTATACAGCTGGTGGTGATAATGATGATGATAAAATGTCTTATTTGATTGTATATTATTAAATAAAAAAAAATCTTTTTGTCCTACTAAAAGCTGCAAAAAAAAATGATTTTATTTCCACTGATGATAATGATCAGCTATTTCTATGTTGATTTGCTTTTTGTTCATAAAAACAATAATCTTTAAAAAAAAGAAAAAAAAAACATGTTTTGCTTTTTTTCCTCTTTTACTAATTTCTACTTATTTATTTTATTTTATAAACAAATGGACTGTGTTAGCAGCAGGCAAGCGTCTGTTGTTACCGACAATGCTGAAAGAGATTATTACTGTGATTGAGATGCCGTAGGACGGCGTCTTTGAAGCTTTTCAAGGTA
>JAUZSX010000056.1:1340055-1353531 GCA_034780655.1 Idiosepius hallami
TCAGGTGGCTTAGGGTTAGGGTTAATAAAACACACTTTTACTTTTGCTTTTTTTGAGTAATTGGGTGGTGGGGGTATCTTTTTTAGCTGGAGTCTTCTAGAAAAGATCCGATCTTCTTTATCCAATAGTAATAATAAGTACTGTTTCATGAAAGCTAATGATCAAATTTTATGTTAATTAAAAAAAAAAAAAATCAATTTAAGCTAGGGTTGAATTAAAAGAGAATTGAGTCGAGGATTAAAGCTAAGTTCTTCAAGTGGGATTTTATTAAATTAGTGAAAAGAAAACTCAATAATCAAACGATATAAAGTTTGTTCATTATTTTCATTGGTTTGTCACTTTAAAAACATCCACTTTACTTGAATCAAAGCAAAGACATTCCTTGCATCAGCAAATTTCAAGATGCACATTTTAATAAACAATTAGTTGTCTAGGACAGTGGTTATCAAAGTGGCTGCTACCACCCCCTGGGGGGGGGGCATTATGAACTTTCAGGGGGCGCTGGCTAGTAAAAAATTGAATAGGAGGGGCATTAAAATTGTGAAAAGGGCATAAGACTAGTTGGGCGTCAAGGGGGGAGCATTGGTAAAAATCCGGACTATGGAACCTTATTATAAGAGTTCAAATGCCAGTCAAAAGCATTGCTTCTACCATCAGCTGCCTAAGGTACATGGGGCTCATTAACTTGGGAGAGTATCTCATTTGGGTGAAGGGTAACACTGATTTCAAAAGCCCATAAAAGGTCCTCCAGGTTAGGGGTTGAGCTAAGGGCTTGCAACCTCTTCTTGTAAAAATAAGTATGCTACGCAAACAGCAAAAAAAACAAATTGGCTGCCAAACGCACCCCTAGGTGTAACGGTTCTTAATGATGATTGGAGTAATTACAGTACAATGTGATGTTGGTGTTGGTGGAAAGACTGGAAAAAATGGGGCAATTTAATTAAGTGTTCCCAGTCGCTGCAATCATACATTCTCCTGGATTACTGTCGTTCTGGTGTATGTTAGAAGAGGTGGGGGAGGGGCTGGCATTTTGACCCAGCAGTGAATGGCAATGAAAGTTTGAAAACCAATAGTCTAGATTTTTATTTATACTGAATTAGAAAAAAAGAAAAAAAATCATAGTGAGTAACCTCCCTTGAGTAAATTCAATTCCATTTGGCTACAACGACAGATTATTTTAATTTAAAATAGATTAGCCAATTAAAATAAAGAGAAGAAGCTATTTCAACCTAATAGATGAAAAAGTTAGTCAACAAAATTACGGAAGGGGGAAAATTAATAAATTGTAAACAATACAAAAACACATTTTTAAATAATAAAAAGGTTGTTTTCTATTATTTTTAACCAAATAAATGTATTAAAAGTTTTTTTTTTGTTTTTTAAATCAGGATTTTTAGGTTATTTTTCAAAATCCTTGACATGAAGACTGATCAACAGTATAGGTATATCAATCTATTGTCCTCATCTTTATTTGTTTTACTATGGTTGAAATGGATTTCACCCCTTTTTCAGGTATTATATAGTTATTATCCCTAATGTTTTAATAACTATCTTTTTTCTTTTTTTTTTCTTTTTTTTTTTAATTGGAGCTTGTTTAATTTTTAATGGCTGATTTGTTTATGTTTTTAGGAGTTTTCTTATAAAAAAAAAAAGCAGACGCACATGAAAAGCTTAAAGAAATGCCTAAAGACAAATAAAACATCCATTTGAAATAAAACCAACACTAAACGTTAAAAAATTTAAGAGAAAAAAAAAAAAAAATGGCTTTTGATTTCCCTTTATAAAGATTTCATTCCATTATTTCTTCTCTAAATTAATCTTAAGTTTGTTTTTGTTTTTTTAAATCAAAATAAAAAATGGTCATATGAAGTTGGCACTAACAATTTGATGGGAGGAAAAGGTTATCATGCTGACTGGTTTTAAAATTGGTACAAAGAAAGAAATGTCTAATAAATAGAAATCTACTGCCCTGTGCAACAACAAAGAATTAGAATAGAATGAATAAAACAATTTTGGATTAAATTCAACAAACAAAAAAAAAAAAAGATTAACAGAAATTTAAAAAAAAATAAAAATTCTATGCTCCCAAGCAATTTAACATTTATTTAGAACTAAAATTTAAGATTACACTAATAAATTTTATTTCCTAGAATTATTATTTAATCGATTGAGACATCAAAAGTTTTGACTGATTTAAGAAATCAGCTTTTTTTTTTAACCTTCTTTTTTTTTTATCATAAAAAATAAATAAAATATTCTTTAAGAATGACATTCATTGGAGTTCCTCTAAGCTACGACTCGGAGGAGTTACCTCCCTTACATAGAATGATCTCCCTTGCACAAAATAATGGCCAGCAAACGAAATAATAAAGTTTAAATTTAAATTTAAAAAAAAGTAAATTAAAGAAAAATTAAATAAATAAAAAATTATACACAACAAAAATACAAGGAAAAGAAAAAGACAGAAAAAAAAAGTTAAAAACAAAAATTGCCCTCAATGTTTTGTTTTTTGAGAAAAGAGAAATACTTAGAATATAAAAAGGTTTTAAAATAATGAAAAACTCATTTGCAAAAACTGATAAACAGTATTTCAGTCAATATTAAACTGAGTCCATCATTCTTTGCCTTTGTCTAACTTTTTATTGTCAGGACACGCAATCTAAAGCAGTGCCATGCTAAGCCACCCCGAGGAAGAAAGTACCTTACGGGCCCCTTTACCCACCCTAAAAAAAAAAAGGCTACTTGCCCCCCTCTAAACATACTGGAGGCTTCGATCAAAGACTATTTACATAAACATACAGATAAATAGATAGATAGATAGAGAGAGAGAGAGATGGATGGATTGATCGATGTATATATCATCATATTGTGGAGCATTGGTAGAAACTTGGGCTTTGAGAGTTCACGAGAGTTCAAATCCCAGTCAAAAACCATTACTTTCACTTCAGTAGCCTCGGGTGGATGGGGCTCGTTAGCTCTGGAGAGCACCTCATCTAGGTGAAGGGTGACACCAAATGCAAAAAGCCTGGGCAAAAATGGCCTAGGGCCAAGCTTGGGTTGGTGTTCACCAAGTAAATATAATATGAAGAAAGACACAGAGAGAGAGAGAGAGAGCGAGCGAGTAGGTTAAAAGATGTATATTTCAACCTATATAAGTGTAGTAATGATTTTCTAGTTAATCCTAATAATTCTTTTGGCAATTTCTTTGCATTAAAAAAAAACTGTGAGTCCTAAGGAGCTTTGCAAGCCCCAAGATAGCTTGTGCCAGCCCCTACCAAAATTTCAGGGGTCTACGAGGGCTGTAAGCACAGCTCTGATCCAAGGATAAAATGGTGGAATAGATCTTACAGATTTGTTCAATAATTTACTTGTATTAAAATAGTTAAGACTGATTTCAAATGAACGCCCCACTCCATAGCAGCAAAGTAGAAGAGCTGCGTTCAGAATCCTCCTCTTAAACAAAAATCTAGTAGACCCGAAGCCGCATGTTTGGTCAAGTGAAATTGGGTCTGATCGTCTAATAGTGTCCTTTGATTTGATTTTTAGGATGAATAAAAAAAAAAAAACAAAGAACACATTTGAAATATTAGGGGTCTTTCAAATGTTGAGAGGAGGAATGTTATGTTGACTTGATTGGGTTTTAGGGCATATCAACCCCTGTGGGTCATTTGATGCCAAATCAATTATTAAAGTAAAAAATATGTTGATATATATAAAAAAAAAACTTAGATTTCAAATGAAACTTATCATGTGTGTGTGTGTGTGTTTGTGATGGACTCTCCCATCGATTTCGATGTATGAGGGTCATCAAACCACGTCTAGACAAAAGAAAGATTTTAGTTAAGAAATTTAAAATGCAATTTACTGAAGAGCAAGATTTGTTATAAAACAAAAAAAGATAAGGAAAAAAAAAAAAAAAGTTGTAGTAGTAGTAGTGGTGGTGGTGGTAGTAATAAAAAGAAGTAACAGAAGAATAAGCAGCAGCAGCAGCAGAGAAGACAACAATGATGAAAAAAAAAATCACTTGACAACAACATTGCATAGAAATGGCTGAAATGAAGCTGATAAAAAGCAAGATTCACTTCATTATTGGAAGAGAGAGCGAGAAAAGAAATACAAAAAAAGAAACCTATCTTGATATACAATAATAATAATAAGAAGAATCAATAATAATGATAATGATAATAATGATAATAATAAATGAAATAAGAATGATTATAAATCAAAGCAAAAGCTAAAACATTCCTAAAGCAAAAGCCAAAAAAATTAAAGTACAAAAATAAAATTAAAAATTAAAGTACAAAAAAATTAAAAATTAAAGTACAAAAAAAACCATTAAAAATTAAAGTACAAAAAAAAAATTAGAAAATTATCTTAATAGTCCATGAGGTTTAATAAATTGAATTCATTTCATTTGAGTTAAATCAGATGAATGTTATGTTGACTTGATTGGCTTTTAGGGCATATGAACCCCTGTGGGTCATTTGATGCCAAATCAATTATTAAAGTAAAAAATATGTTGATATTTATATTTAAAAAAAACTGTTTAGGTTTCAAATGAAACTAATCAAGGAGAAGGAAAGCTATGGAGTTTATAGAATCTATTTAAAGTAGTATTATATATATATATATATATATATTTATTAGGTGTTGACACAGAGTAAACAGCCTTCGGCGACTGTCATTTTCTCACCTGTGCGGTCATATATTTACTCGGTGAGCACCAACTCAAGTTTAGCAAAAGGACATTTTTACTTGCTCTAGTTACCCAGGCTTTTTACATTCGGTGTTACCCTTCACCTTAATGAGCCACTCTCCAGAGGTTAAAAGCCCCATGGGTAACTAAAGATAAAAGCAATGGCTTTGACTGGGATTTGAATTCATATCCTGCAATTCCAGAGTCAAAGCTTTTTATCTATGTTCCAACTTCACTGCTCATATATATAAGACCTCAACAATGGATGTTGCAGATGATGTCTACAATGACACAACGGCACTGAAGACGGATGAAGGCTGCAACAGAGGGGTCGCCTCCAGTCGTCATGGTTATCCATGCCATTGAAACAAGGCCATCCTCTGCCAAGGGTCTGTGTGGTGACTGCAGGTGCACCAGTCTCCCCACGTTAAATAGACATCACGCACAGGCGTCCTCACGAAAGGATCCACAGGGACCTAAACGGAGGACAGTCATACTCGACCACGAGTGACCGCCAATGAACTAATGATAATGATATATTTGGTTATAACAGGTCAAATACTTCCTAGGGTTTGGGAGACAGACAGACAGACACCTTATTCCCATAACTCTATATTGTCAAACTGGTTTTGAGATTCCACAATGAATTCTTGGAAGTATAAAGCGCCATAGAATTTTTGTTTGAATAGAAACTAAAATAAAATAAAGGAATAGAAATGGTAAATATTCCTCAATTGCCCAACATTCTAATGGGGAAAGGGTGACATATGAAGGCCCAAGATTGGAATCGTTGAATTGTTCAAGTCACAGAGATTTTCTATAAACAAAATATTGTTGGGTTTTTTTTTTAATTCTTTTTTTTATGGACGAAAGTAATTTTGAGGTAAAGTGGGGATTTGTATTTCTCAGAACAAATAAAAAAAATTCACTCATGATTTGATATAATAAAAATAAAAAAAAAAGGAAATAATAGAGTCAATAGGCAAGCATTGTGTACATGCATGCAACAACATTAGAGTTAGATCAGAGATTCAATCTACAAAATCATTAATTAATATTAATTAGCATCATAATTTTGGGGGGGAGGTTTTACAAATTCTGTGTTATATAGAAATTAATTAAAATAAATACCCATTAAAGTCTAATGATTTTTAACCCTTTAAAACCCAAAGATCCGATATATCAGCCCTGGTGATTTAAACCAAAAGAAGACACACTAACACCAATATTTCAGCCTTAGTCTTTGGGCCCTGACTTAACAAAATTAACAGCTAGTCAATCAGAGAAATTCTATTAAAGGACCATATTAGGGGGGAAATTTTGGTGGGTCTATTTTTGCCTTAGGTTTCTTAGGCCGATATATCGGCCCATTAGGGTCGAAAGGATTAAACAACAATTCTAACTAGAAACAATTAGGCGTTTACTATAATAATTATTGAAAATATGTCCTGTCAAAAATTATTTGATAAATAATATTTTTTTCTGATAAAAACTTCTTTTTTTAATGCTTCCACTTATTTGATATCAAGTTAAAGGAAATCCTAATTTTTAGATAGAACATTAACACATTAAATACCACTAACTGTGAGAGGAATTTTCCACTGGCGCCACCTACTATAAAGTACTGTAACTCTCAGTGCACACCCGGCAGTGAAGGGTACAAGTAAATACGGGTCTAGTTGCTTAAGTCCTTATTATTAATGTTACAAAAAGCTTGTACCAGCAGTGAGCAGAATTGTGAATCAGTTTTATCACTTTTGGGTTGTTTAAGAAAGGGAATGGATTGATTGATTTGTTTAACGGCATATCAACCATTAGAGGTTATTTAATGCTTGATTCTGTTTAGGAATTGGTAGTGCATTTGGTTTTAGATAAATATTAGTTAATGATGAAGGTAATAGGGGTTTCTATAAAATGGGAGTGTTTAAATTTTGTTATAAAGTCTTATTTCTTTCAAAAATTGTAAGATTTTGTTAGGGTCTGTATTGTTGAATGAGTCTTCTAGATCTTTAGATTGGTAGTATTTTGATCAAATTGAGTTGGAGTCATTGCAGTTGATTTTACTGTAAATGGTTCGTGGCAGCCAATGCATGTTGGGGGTACTTCTTTTTTTAAAAGGTAAGAGTGAGTAACATGGGTGTGTCCTATTCTGAGTCTGGTCAGTGTGACTTTTTTTCTTATTTTTCGGTATCCTGGATACCATTCCTCAATATTAGATTGGATGGAAACGACAAAAATTGATAAAAGAAAAATTAACCAACTTAATACTTTTGTTATATTAAAACAAAAATTCTTAATTTTTATGTGTTATGGTGAGATAACCACTACCAGAACATTGTACACAAGGGACTGTGTCACCTGTCACCAGCAGCACTGAAAAGAGATGTCCCTTGGTGCTAACACAAATGTAACTGTCTCTCTGTAAATACTCCTTAATAAACTTCCTTAACCTTTTATATTCCTACAGTATCTTTGTTATTCTATTATTTTCCTTCACGGAAAACATTCTCTTTGATTATCCTCGATTTAGGGCCACCTAAGGATACATCATTATGTTAATAAAAATTACAACTTGTATTGCTTTTTTTTCTTCTCTAGTTTAATAAAAAAAAATTGAAAAAGTATATTCTTCCTTTTTTTTTGTTTAAAAGAATTGTTTGTTTAAAAGAATTTTCTCAAAAAAAAAAATACAAAAAAAACAAACCATTGTTGTTTTTCTGTTTGTTTTTCACTTATTAATTATTCACTGTTTCCTGATTTTAAAACAAAAATTCTTTATTTTTATGTTAATAAAAATTACAACTTGTATTGCTTTTTTCTTTTTTTTTCTCTTGTTTAAAAAAATAATAATTGAAAAAGTATATTCTTCCATTTTTTGTTTAAAAAAAATTGTTTAAAATTTTTTTCTCCAAAAAACGTTTTTTTTTTTTTTTTCAGTTATCAATTAATCCCCGTTTCCTGATTTCCATTCCATTTTATAAACAACCCAAAAGTGATACAACTGATCTGCAATTCTGCCCTCCACCACTGCTCAAATGGCTTATAACAGATATTAAAAAAAAAGTCTTGCAGCATTATATGAGCTGCCGGTGGGTGGCTCATAATAAGTAAGCTTTGGCCACCTGAGCTACTTCAGAGAAGGTTATCCCAAATTCCCAATCTACCAACGGTGGTAGATGTGGCAGTTAACGTGTTAAGCCTGGAGCCAGAACAAATATGATAAAAAAAGAGAAAGAATTTTAAAAAATAAAAAACGATTTCTTAAAATAAAAACAGATTGATATAAATACTTACTTGATATTAAACATTTTAAAAAATTTCAAAATATTTAGTAAAAATCTTTGTCAGACATAATTATATTAAGCAAAATGTTGAGGAACAAAAAAAAAACAATAAAACAAAAAATATCCAAATGCAATTATCGCATTTGGGTTATTTGTCAGCATAAAACTATAAATACTATTAATTTTCTTAAATTATATTTGCTTGTAATAACTCATCTCTCTCTCTTTCTTTCCTGCTAGTCTCTCTTTGTTTCTTTCTTTCTCTAGTCTCTCCAATATTAGTAAAACAAACCAACAGCCAATAATTCAAACAGAAAAAAAATAAATAAACATTAATTCAAGGGTGGGGTTGGGGACGAAGGGCAATTTTTTTTTTTTTTAATTATTAAAAAAAAAAAGTCATCAAAATATAAATATTTCATGCTTTAATAAAAAAAAAAGTTAATGAAAAAAAAAATACAAATGAAGAAAAAAAAAATTAAAATAGAAAATTTTGTTAATTTGTTCAAAAAAAGAAATTAATTCTAAAAAAGGCTTAAAATGTTCTCTTCTGATTACTAAGATTAGAAATTTTGAAAGATCAAGAGTAAATCTGCTTGGATTAAGATTAAGTCATAAATATTAAGTCATAAATACTAAGTCATAAATATTGAGTCATAAATATTACAGCCCAAATATTGAATCATAAATATTACAGCTAAAATACTCAAAATAAAATGAAATAAATGAAAAAACTGAAATAAAATAATTACTGATCTGCCTGGCCATAAATAAAGGCAGCAAATTTAGATAAACTAATTATCCCTAAAATGAGTAAGAATTAATTTGCATATAAAGTTCATCACTATTATTATTATTAGAAGATAAAATTCTGGCACTCTTTCTGCTCATGCAAAAAATTAAAAAAAAAAAGAGACAGAGAGGAGAGAGACAGGGTACAAAAATAGAAAGAGAGAGAGAGAAAGATTATGATAGAGAAAAATGATTATCATTAATTAAGAATAAGAGATCATGAAAATAGCTTGGAGCAGACACAGCCAGATTTTTGCTGTATTGTGAAGATGTTTAGAAGTAAAAAACAACACAGACAAGGGTTGCCAGATTTCAGAGATTTTCTTTGGTCTTAATTTACTTTCTTTTTTTTTCTATATTTTGTTTTTCATAACCCTTTAAACCCTAAAGAACTGATATATCGGCCTCTAGCGACTTAAGTCAAAAGAAGACACACACACGATATTTCAATGTCCATCTTTAGATCTTGACTTAGCAATATTACCAAGTATTCACTCAGAGCCGTTCTATTAAAAAAAAACATATTAGGGTGGAAATGTCAGTGTGTTTTTTTTGCCTTTGATTACTAAGGCTGATATATCGGCCCCTTAGGGTCAAAAGGGTTAAAATGCTCAATCTTTCTTTGTTTTTTTCTTTTAATTCTTTTCTTTTCAAATTTTTTTCTTTCTTTTTTTTTTTGCACTCCCTACCCTAATTTTTTTTTTTTTTTTAGATAGAAAGATAGATAGATAGAAAATGCTGGTAACCCTTGCTATGAAGTTATAAAAGTGTTAAAAATTGTTTTTATTCTTTCATGGCTCAGTGCTATTGGCATAAAAAACCCTGCATACCCATTTTCCCCGTCTTCGCCGCAAGTACTGTGCCTAAATGAAAAAGAAAAAAATGGTTCTTTTAAGTTTCAGCTTTGACGTTCATTCACAAGAAATGTGATTCTTCGACTGCCTCATCATATTTTCTCTCTCTTGACCCTAAAGATCTTCTAGTTGTAGTAGCAGCATTGGAAACAGGGACAGACAGACAAACATCTCTGAGAATAGATTCATGGAAACAGGAAACTAGAGAGAAGCGGAAGAGCCTCAAAACAATAAGATGTGACGAGCCAAATGGACAAATCTCAGTTAGAAATGATAAATCAATCACTAAAAAGATAAAGAATACTAAAAAAAAACTATTATTGATCCAATAGATATGAAATCAGATGCCATCACATAAAGTTCAAATAAAATACGATTCAAACCAAAGTAACTTTAAAAAAAAAAAGATGAAATTGGAATTCAATACAACCTTGTTATTAAACAACCAAAATTAAGTTTGGTTTGCTTGGGTTTAACAACCTGTGAACCATTTCTGGTTATTTAAGGTCTTATAGGTTTTAGGGAGAATTTTGTCCGTATATTGGTTTAGTATTATTTTTATTATAGGAATTGGTTTGGTTAGGTTTAACAACCTGTTAACCATTTCTGATTATTTAAGGTCTTATAGGTTTTAGGAAGAATTTTGTCCGTTTATTTATTTAATATTATTTTTTATTGTAGTTTTATGGTTTATTTTATTTTTATGTTTTTATGGTTTGTTAAGTTGATTGAGGTTTTTTTTTTGTTTGCTTTTTTTCAGGGGAAAAGAATGATTTCTGCATTGATATTCAGGATGTTTTTGATTTAGGTAGTTTTTATTTAAACGAAACCTGCTGAAAAACTGGCCTTACTAAAAAGCCCTAGAGACCGACAAACCAGCCTTAGGTTGTACCATCATTATGCAGTGAAACAGTGTCATAATAAAGTTATAATAACATAGTTCCAAGTCTTATGGCAGTGAATAGACTTCATGCAGAAATCAACAGCTCAAACAGTAGACGTGTGGATGACCCTGCACGTCTTTGTTTTAAAAGACATATTTTTCAGAGAGTTTCTTAACTATTTTTTGAAAGTGTTTTAGTCCAATTATGAACGCAAATGGAAGACTGGGACTCAAACTCGCTTACTATGATTCCGAAAACCAACTGCTTAGCCACTTAGCCAAATGGACTCTCCCTCCCTTTTAGGCCAGTGTAGATTCCACAATAGAAATGTTAAAATTTTTGGATATATTTCAGGATTATTATGGGCCGCAAAGTTGAAGTATTGGTAAAAGCTCGGGCTCTGGAATCATATTACGCGAGTTCAAATCCAAGTCAAAACCATGACTTTCACTTTAGCTGCCCCGGGCAGATGGGGCTTGTTAGCTCAGGAGAGTAGCTTATCTAGGTGAAGGGTAACACTGAATGTAAAAACCCAGGTGAGAGCACGTAAAAATGGCCTCGTGTCTAACTTGGTTTGGTGCTTACCAAGTAAATATAATATTTAAGGATTATTTAATGGCAGCAGAGTGAATCACACTCAATGTTTTTGGAAATTTTGATTTGTTTTTGTTAATAACTGAAGGATGTTTTAGAAAGGAAGAGGTCATCTTCAATTTATTACATTTAAAAAAGAATTTTTTTCAAGACATTTTAATTTTCATGCTAATACTGAATAAAGACGGAGGTTTTATGCATTTTAAAATTTGATAAACCTTTGAAAAAAAAAAAATATTTTAGCTTCGTAACTAATTTTACAAATCTATAAAGAGAGAGAATTAAATATAAAAAAATAGTTGCAATCCTAAATGGATAAGTTTTTGTTGATACTACAAAACAAATACAAGAAGCGAGTTTTTCCCTTTTTGACAATTAAATAATCTCCTTGCAGATAGAGATTTTTATGCCTTCAGTGAGAAAAAGAAGATGAAATAACTAATCAAAATCAAATCATTTTGAATATCATTTTTAAAGTGAAATCCACTAGAAAGATTGCTAAAGATATAAAGATTTATAAAGATTGCCTGTGAGTATAGTAAGAGTGTTCAATATCAGTGATAGAGTATGAATAGTAGATTAGCATAGACATAAAGTCAATGGCCTTTGGTGACTGTTAGTTTCTCGCTTGTATGGTCATCAGACCAAAGCTTTCAGTCTGATGACTGCACAGGTGAGAAACTGAATCACCAAAAAGCCATTGACTTTGTGTCTATACCTTTCTACTATATATATATATATATATATATATATATTTTTTTTTTTAGCTGATAGAGAATTGTTCATCTTGTAAGTAATGCCAAACTAAATAAAATCCAGAAAAAAATAAAAAATAAAAAAAGGGCAAATTGAAAAAAAAAAAAAAGAAAAGCAAAAACAAAAAAAAAGGGTGTTATTACATAAACTATGGAAGAAAAGAGTTAAAATAAAGAACTAACAAGTAAATCCTTTTAATTCCTGACATTGATTGGTGGGTTTGATTTGAACAAAAAATGATTTCATTTCAAATCAATGAAATCTGTATTTTTGAAATGATCGAGCAGTCAGTGATGTAAATATTACAAAAAATGACATTTTGTGCAAACATTGAAGGCAGAGAGAGAAAATATGGAAAATTAACACACAATCAGATGATTTGGTCAAAGAAGAAATTTTAATGATTTTTAATTCAGTTTTTGTTATTTAATAACTCATAAAGGCAAAAATATCTTTTCAGTCATAGGACGAATTGTCCATTTGCAAAAAGGTCCAATTGACCAGAAGACCCACTCCAATTCCGCTAATTGACATTAATGTTCAATTCTTTTTAATGTCTACAAATGATTGTCTAATCATGCAAAATTATCCATTAGCAAAAAAGCCCAAATTAATTAGATGATTATTTTCAGATGGGTTAGGCAATTTATTTTTTGGGTAGCAATGTTTTCATTTGGATATTTTTTTGGCCTTTTCTGTAGACGTTAAAAAAATTGACATTTTTTTTGATAGATAAAATTAGAATGGGCAATATGGCAAATTGGACCTTTTTGTAAATGGACATTTTGAATTGGCACCAGCATTTCACTTTGTCAAGAAAAGATGGCTTCGAATAAAATTATGAGTCTTTTTAAATTGTGATTTAGATTGAAGAATATTTGGTATAGGATTTCAAAATTGATAAGAAAAATCACAAATTGTTTTTAGTCTTTTTTCAATTTTGTCGTTAATTTCATAAACGAAATCACCAAATCATTTCAATAACAAAAAAAAAAAAAAGACACACACACACACATTTATGAAATTCACTGATCATCATATTCATCAAAAGTTTAAAAGACAATTTCTAATCAACAAACAAAAGTTGGGAATGATTTATTCCTTCCATCCCTTCCCCCTCCCTCCACCAATGCTTGGATGAAAGGAAAAGAAAAAAAGAAAGTAGAAAACAAAGGTAAAACAATATTAATAATAATTAATAATAATAATACATTAAGTTAAAAAAGGTGGTCAAAAATAGAGTTAGAAAAAAAAAAATAATAATAATTTCAATTATTTCAAGCAAAACTAGAAACAAAAGGTTAAGAAAAAATAATCTTCTACAATACAGATTTATGTCGATCACTCATAAACCTCCTTATATGTTTAATTAGATAACAACAACTATTATATTTACTTAGTGAGCACCAACCCAAGTTTGGCACAAGGCCATTTTTACGTGCTCTTACCCGGCTTTTTTTTACATTCGGTGTTACCCTTCACCTAGATGAGCTGCACTCCCAAGTTAATGAGCTTCATCTACCTGAGGCTACTAAAGTGAAAGTCATGGTTTTGACTGGGATTTGAACTCCATTCCATAGCCCAAGCTTCTACCAATGCTCCACCGTCGCTGCCCG
>JAUZSX010000056.1:1353631-1368128 GCA_034780655.1 Idiosepius hallami
GAGTCAACAGCCTTTGGTGACTGTCAGTTTCTCACCTGGCAGTCATCAGTCTAAGAGCTTTTCGTCTGATGATCATGTCATGCAGGCAAGAAATGATGAACCCGATGCTCGGACACATGTGGGAGTAGATGACAATAAAATATTGCATATAAAATGCACAAAATTATAAGTTTTCATTGTTTTAGTCGTTTATTCATCTTTCACGCTTTTAAAATGAACCATTGAAATTTTCGAATTTAATTTCTTTATTTAAAAAAAAAAAAATTGTAAAAACCACACTCCTGCAGAGATTCTAGAGTGTTGCAGTGCAATTTTTGTTATTATGAAAAACAATAGTTTTTTTTTTTTAATTTTGCAACTCCTAGTAAGTTTTGTACAACTATTCGGACTGTGGTACTCATCCTTATCATTGCTATATTCACAAGGTTTTGGACGATTAACCCTTTGGCCTTCTTCAGGTGATCCTCCTAGAGAACCTTCTTGTCTTAATCGGGAATTACAGAATTTATGATCATTGCACCACGCATCTGGGGGACGCAACAGATAAAGGCGTTGAAATATTTACACTTCATAAGTGAGCATCAGCTGAAGGTTAAGGTTTCAATCCCACCTAAAGGCAGTAATCACAAGATCTCAAGAAGAGTCAGTCGTGGTTAACAGAATAAGAGCAGGCTACTCCCATAGTTTGAATAAAGGGTTATGTTCGAAATTCTGTAATTCCCGATTAAGACAAGAAGGTTCCCTAGTTCAATCATTTGAAGAAGGCCGAAAGGGTTAATTGACCAAAACGTTGTGAATATAGCAATGATAAGGATGAGGACAACAGTCCAAATAATAGTTGTTCAAGCTTCTTCCTAAAGATTCCGAAAAACCATTTCACACTATTTCTGAAAACAAACAAAAACTGTAGCATTTGAGCTAGAAAAAGTCAAAATAATTTGTTTGTTTGTGCATTATGGCATATCAACCTTTTTAGGTCATTTAATGCTAAGAACAATCATTTTATACATATACACGTAGGTGTTTTTTTAACAACACAATATGTGCCATTTAACCCATAGCTGGAGGCAATGTTGGGATTCATACTTTTCATAATGGCATTATTCCAATTATGAATGCAAATTGAACAACTGGCATTTGAACTCGAATACTACGATTCTGAAGTCTGACTGCCTACCCACTAGGCCAAATAGCTTCCCCTCAAAATAATTCTTGATACATTATTAACCAATAAGACATTTAGGCTTAGATGAACTAAATGGAAAGAAAAGCTGCTACAATCTTTATTTAAAAAAAAACAAGATTATGTATTAAAATAAAATATAAGTTATTATCTTTATCCTAACAAATTTCTGCCTAGAGTTACTGAATTATTATCATCATTCAATGACATGTGAAGTATTAAGATCTTTGCTTGTCTACTCAAAATACTGTTTTTATCCTTCTATTCTCCAATATCCATCAAGTGCTAAAATCATATCCTATATTCTATAGACATATCTATGTCTATAGAAAATATTAAATGAAAATAAAATCATGTCAATAATGCTGAAGCAGCATAATATAGAGACAAGAGCTTGCCTCGCTATATCACACAGATAACTGAAAAATATTTTTCTACAATTTAAAAATTTAGATTCCTTTTTTCAACAGCATTAAATACCAAAAGTAAATTCAATAAAGGAAGAATTGTATAATTGAAAAGCAGAAGTGTACCTTTCTCTTCAAGTTTAGAAATATTCTTAAGGTTGTTTTTTTTTCAAAAAGAAATATTTGCCCCAGGAATTCAATCCTTTATTTTAACTAATAATTTAAAAAAAATAAAATAAAAAGAAAGGAAAGAAAAGAAAAATGACTCAGCTCTGATAATCAGAGAAATAAGTTTGAGTTAATGGTTCAAATAGCAAGCTTGATTTGTTCAGTTCTAATCTGCTTAGAGCCAAGGTCTTGCAAAATAGATTGATTGATCCTTCCTCCCTCTCCCTCATGCAAATGCTTGAGGTTAAACCCGGGCTTTAATAGTAGAGAAAAAAAAAAAAAAAAAAAAAACAACGCTGGATTAGTAGTTTTTAACAAAGATAGACACGTTTGAATCCTTAAATAAGCCATGACAATGTTAATCATCTCAACCAACAAAAATAAAGCATTTAAAATGAAGAATTATTTCATTCCCCAAATTGAGGCTGCTTTTTCTTTATATCTACCTCGTCAAACACTTTTTGCATTCAGTGTTGCCCTTCACTTAGATGAGTAACTCTCCCAAGTCTTTGTTGTTGTCATTGTCAAGTAGATTTTTTGTCAGGCTTGTTTTCTTACTTTCTAAATATAACACAAGTCTGAAAACTGATTTTTATTAGTAAAAACTTTAAATTTGTATTTTTATATTTATCAGAATATTAATATCAAAAGTCATTTTATTAAAAGTTAAAAATTAAAGAGTATTTTTTTTCATCTTAAAGAAAAAATTATCTAAATGTGAAAAATGAAATGATTATATTGTTAGAGTTGTTGGGCAGCGACGGTGGGACATTGGTAGAAGCTCGGGCTCTGAGATCGTATTACGAGAGTTCAAATCCCAGTCAAAACCATTACATCACCTTTAGCTGCGTCGGGCAGATGGGGCTCGTTAGCTCAGGAGAGGAGCTCATCTAGGTGAAGGGTAATACCAAATGTAAAAAGCCCGGGTAAGAGACCATAAAAATGGCCTTGTGCCAAACTTGGGTTGGTGCTTACCAAGTAAATATAATATTGTTGGAGTTAAGATTTAGAAAATCTGCACAAGTTTCAATCTTGAAATGAAATGAAATTTCTATAGGAAAAATTAGAATCATAAAATCTGGTTGGACTTTTTTTGTTGTTTTTTTTTATGTAGATATTCGGGATTTTTTTTTTGGTTCCCTTCTTTTTAACCAAACTTAATCCATTTTAAAATGCATTGTACTCATTAGAAAATATACCAGAAAACAATAAGCAAGAAAAAAATCTTTAATAAACAAGTTGTGCTTTAGAAATTAAATTTGTCAAACTTGAAGAGAAGAGGGGGATATTGAGAAAAGAGATAAATCTAAAATGGTTCACATCAAAATAATGCAAACAAATATTTGCACTGGACAGTCACAAGAAATCGGAAGGAAGTTGACAGCTATAAATGAAACTGATCTGATCAACTGAACAAGAAAAAAAGACTTTAAAATGAAATTAAAAATCAAAGTAGGAAAATAAGTTTAGATTAACTAAAAAATAGAATAGAATAACAGCCACCACTAAAATAGCAGCAGTAGTAGTAGTAATCGTTCAAAACATTTGTTGTAGAAGAGAATAGAGCACGGAGGCGGGGGTTGCTGCACTATGTTAATCTGGACTGAAAAATGACACAGAGAAGTAGGTGGATCCCAAAGCTGCCGCTAGCACCAGATTCAGACTATTTAAACCATGACATAATATTGATCCCTTAGATTTTGTAGTGGCTCATCTTTTTCATACAGATTAAAAGGTTTGCTATATCAAGAAAATAGGGGAAGAAAAATCAATTGTTTTTCAAGATCAATTTACAATTACTTCCTCCTCCTCCTCCTAAAACTGACATATAAATAAATGAAGGCACATGAAGGAAGTGATGAAGCTAAAGAGATGTATTCTGGGAAACTGGGATGAAAAAGAAAATCATCCACTGAGAGAGAGAGAGAGAGTAAAGTCTATCTAAAATCAACAACAAATCCTGCAAGTGATCTACAGTATTTTTTAGTGGATTAAAAGAAATATTTTTCTTCTACATTCTGTTGAGTGATAAAAATAAATAAATCCAAAAGCTATAAACATAAGAGAAACTTTTAATATAATTTGCCTTTAATAGAAATACCATAATCTATGAAGGATTGAAAGAAAATCAATTTCAAAATTTTCAATAACAATTAAAATTTAGGTTTTAATTCTACTAGCCTGAATTAATATAGAAATTAAACTAAAATTTCTAGATTTCCATAACTGTAGCCAAGAAAAAAAAAATATAAAATCAAATAAATAAGATAATTTAAATAATAAGTAGGACTGTGACAATATTCTTTTATTAAAGAATATGCTTGTCATATCCGTAGTTCTTAGGGCTGTGACAAGAGTATTTTTAATAAAAGTGTGTTGTCCTGGCCTACTAATAAGTAAAGAATTAAAAGAAACGGTATAATCACAAAATAAGCAAGTCTGTAACAAGAATAATCTTTATTAAAGCATATTATCACAGCCCTAGTAATAAGTAAAGAATTAAGAGAAATGGTAAAATATCGAAATAATCAAGTCTGTGACTAGAATGATCTTTAATAAAAGCATATAATCACAGCCCCAATAATAAGCACTTCATCTATTTTTTTTTTTTGTTAAACTAAATTGCAATAAAATCTTGAAACTAGTCATTCTCTATAACTTTATCTGATACTTACAAGTAAAATTTAAAAAATACTTTTATAAAAAGAATTTAAAAAATTTATTGCTCACTCAACAGATTTTGAAATGAAAGAAATCCTGTTTTTAACGAGAAATTAATTACAGAATTAAATGAGGTACAACCGTTTTGGCTTGAAAATAGAACTCTAAATAAATGAAATTAAAATCTGTTTATTTCTTGTGTAAATGTAAGTTTGCTGATAAACAAACACACACTATCTTCTTTACTGTTTGTTGATCATAGTGATTCTAAAGAATTGGGTAATTGCTACTTAGTCCTTAACTTTCTATTTGTGTTAGTCAATGAAATGATATATCAATCAAATCCATTAGATTAGTGATAGCATCGCTTTAAGCTCTGTCAAAATGTCTTACTCTCTGCTCTCATCTATAAAAAATGTAATAAAAAAACATCCAACTCCAAGGTTTGTCCTTTCCAGAAGTTAAAGTTTGAAATGCATTATTGTTCATAATTTTGTTTTTATTTCTAGTTTTATTTTTAGATTTATCCAAACAAATTCTGGCTTGTATTAATAGGCATCAGCATTTTATGTCCCATTGAATACCAATTAGATAATTGTTTGTAGTAAGAATAAATCAAAACTGTTCAAAACATACAGCAATGATAGCTAGAAAAATAGTTTTATAAGCATCAAAAATTTTGGTTGTAAAGCTTTTGGTTTCTGTAGAAAAGGAAAGCTAAAATTGTAGTGGAATTGGCAATGAAATATGACATGACATAGATTTGGGACCAGCATATCAGCACGCCCTCATGCTGGTCCCACTCGAAAGACACTCTCTAGTGTGTTTCGAGTGTTGAGCAAGAAGTTCAGTTGATTAAGTTGCCGTTAAAAAGGAAAGAGTGATTTTTTTAGATAAACTGTTGCATATGGCATATTTCTACTACAAAAATAAAGATTAAAAGGATTTAATTTGGAAATTTTATCTAAAATAATACATGACACATTATGTATTTTGTTTTGTTTTAATGATAAGAATGATTAACAAAACCTTTAAGGTATTACTCTATATCGGCACTCTCTGATTCTGCTGTGTATAAAATATGGTAATTGATACATATTAGCATCTGAAGGTGCGAATATAGAGCATTACTAATTCAGAAATAAAAACTTCAGAAGAAGCTGGTTAAATTGTTACTAAGGATGGTGGCTAATAAGATTACTAAGATAACTAATCATTCCTCACTAATTTCTTGAATGTTTATTCATTTATGATAAAGAATTCCTATTCATAAAAAAGGAGATAGAGATCTGTAAGGAGACTGAAAATAGGTCATGCAAAAAGTAAGAATATACAGATATGAAACAGTTTCTTCTTCTTCTTCTTCTTCTTCTTCTTAAAGTAAATTGTTTTTACTAAACAAAAACAAAAAAAAAAAAGCAATAAAATATTGACAAGAGAATGAAAGAGCCTAAAACAATCTCCAATCAAATTTTCATGTTTAACAATCCAAATTAAGTTTAAACAAACTTTAAGCCATCAAAATGATTTTATAGTTCAACAGTTTTCAATAGGATAGAAGTGGAAGAACAAGTTTTGTGAAGAATAAAATCTAAAAAGCATTTGAAATCTCAATAGATTCTGGTAATGTCACTAAAGACATAAGAAAAAAAAAGACAAGACAGAAAATAATAACTAAAAAATATTTTTTAGACAATTGTTAAAATGTTTACTTATACAGACATTGTTTCACCTTTTATGTCTGTCAGATTTCTTAAAAGATATTTTGGATCATCTCTGGAAGCACAATGTTAGAATTGAAAACTTTTAGGTTCAAATTATCAGTTGTCATAGCTTTTAACTTCTCTTGGAGTTATCAGCATAAAAGTAGGTACCGGCAGCAAAATTTTAAAAACATCAATAATTCAATTTTGCCTGCTTATAGTACACACAATTACACCAAATTTTTCAAGTTATGATTTTTTTAACATGCGAAAAATTAACTCTAAGAAATTGACATCACAATGTGGCAACTTTGAAAGCAACTGACAAAAAAAAAACTAATGAGTAAAAATGTCATAAAAAATGCTTCTTGGTATATGAATAAAATAGGAAAAACAAAAAGAAATAGGTCCAATTACTTTTCATTCAATCTGTTCTTTATTTTTGAGGTGTGAAAATTGAACATTGCTTTATTTATGAAAATGAATTTTACTAATTAGCAATTCTCAAAGCATTATAGAATGAGATGGAATTAAATCAAAATAATTATAAATAGTCAGCGCAATTATGTATATAATATTTATTATGCCTAATTTTTTTCAAAGAATTCCAGCTTCAACTTGCTACAATACAAGAGGATGAAAAATGCCGAATCATTCAGTATTGATGGTGGAAATAGAGTATGAAGTGTCAGAGTTGGAGGGAATGGGGGGATTCATACTTTTTCCAAGGGTATTAATACAATTAAATGGAACAACTGGAAAAACTGGGAACAACGGTTCCAAAGTTCGACTGCCTACCCAATAGGCCAAATAGACTTCCCGTGGGGAGACCCTAGGAAATTTTATTAAAACATGTCAAATTGATTTTGTAGTAGAATTTTATCCTTCTTTGTAGCTAAAGACAATAAAATTCTCAAGAAATAGAAATGATTTCAATTCTAATATAACACTATTTTAAAAAATAAATTTTAAGTTTGTTTCCTTACTTGAGTTTTGCTGCATATTCCAACTCGATTGCACATCTTTCTTTTAAGAAATGTGAATATTTTTCACATGCTTCAATTCCTCGTAACGTATGCCCTGATATATTATCATACTGGTCCTATAAAAAGAGAAAAAAGAAGATTTTTAGAGTCAAAACTGAATCAAAGAATTGTTTGTGTTTTTACAGCATATCAACCTTTTTAGGTCATTTAATGCCAATCATTGTATACATAAAGTTTTTTTTAACACGATGTTCACTATTTAACCAAGGAAATTAGTCCAATTATGTACACATACAGAACGACAGAGATTCCAAATTATCTGACTATCCACATGGTTAAGTGGACTTCCCTAGAATCAAGGAAGGATAAAAAAAATATAAAAACAATGAATAAATAAATAGTCAATCAGACAGGCATTTAAAGACTTTTTATTTTAAGAATCAGTTTTCGGATTTACACAAAATATTATCGTATACTTCAAAGAATTTAAAAGACTTAATAAAATGTTAATTAAGCTGCTTTGCATATTCGTTAGGAAGAACATGACAAATTAAGACATACCCTTAAACAATGATATAAAAATTTAAGAAATTTAAAAATTACAAATTTTTAATAAAATGCAAAAGATTTTTTAAGTTAGTGAAACTAATAGGTAACTCAATACTAGGGGTGTGACAGTATTCTTTTATTGAAGAATATACATGTTACACACTTGACTATTTTGCAATGTTAACATTTTTATTAGTTCTGTGGTTATTAGTAATAACTATAAATTAAAAGAAATGTTAAAAATGGCCAAATAGTCAAGTACCAAGTAGGGCTGTGACAAAAATAGTCTTTTATTAAAGTCTATTGTCAAAGTCCTACTCATCACTCTTGATTCCAAACCTAAGTCTTCTAAAAAAGATAAAAATCATAATTGCCACATTTATCAAAACAAAAAAAATTATCTAATGTATCTCCTTATTTTTATTTGAGTTGATAAAAGATGTGGCGAAAATGTTTTGCCACTATGTGCTTTACGGAGGAGGCAACCTGGAAAAAACAAATGGCGGTGCCCATGAATTTGGCCTGTTAAGACACCGTCCTGCCAACACAAACTCTTGTTCGTATGCAGATGAGGTGGTGCTTCTCTGTATATGCTGTGGGTGAAATACACCTCATAATGAACTCTACCAATCACTATAAATGTGATCCCTCTCCACCAACTAATGAGAGAGAGCAGCTATGCTCCAGGCCGTGTGCAACCATTTTATGTATCTTGTTAATAGACTTATTGTTAAATCTTACTAATGTCTTGCCTTTTTATTTACTACTATACTGTATGAAATATACCACACCATAACTCGGCTACAACAGTATATAAACAAGTCTTTTTGTCAAACATGGGGAAGTCAATTGGAGAATCACTGAGTGCAGGGGGTGTTGGTGTCTATTTATTGTGTTGCTACGTTTTATTCTACAACACTTGTGGGGGTGGGACTTTTCACTTCCAAAAGATTTGAACATTATAACTAAGAATCATTCCTGTAGATAAAATAAGCCCAAAGAATAATAGGATACCAAAAATCTCAAGAGAATTCACAACTTAAACAATATAAAAACTTATTTGGATTGAAAAGTTTACTAGTTTCCTGTTAGCATGTCTCCATCATAACATCAAAGAATGAAAAAATAAAATGCAAGGATATTCGCATCAAGACTAATTCTTTTACAGTAAAAATCCTTCATACATTCACATAGAATTTTTGGTTTCGTGGCTACACAGCCAAGAAACTAACAGGCACTCAAAGCCGTTGACACTTTTCTCTATGCTTACCAATTACTCATCACAATTTATCACTAGAACTGAGCACTAACTATTAATATATAAAAAAAAAACCTAAACGGATTATAATTTTCTTAAACTGTAACTAAGTTTTGAATTAAGTATTTATTTATAACATTAGTGTAAAATAATATTTCATGGGTTTTACTAGCCAAATAGAAAAGTTACTAGCCAAAGGTCAACCAAAGATAAATTTGTCCATAAAGCCCTGTAAACAAATCATTTTGAATCTAATTATTTTTTTCAAAACTTATTTCAGAGTCCTCAGAGAATTTGCTACATCAAAAATCGGTTGATTTAATTATGGAATTGAATGTTATGATAAATAAAGAAAGAAAAAAATAGATTTGTTAATTTCTGTTCATAAAAAAATAATTTTCTAGAGAGCATTTTTTTTTCAATAAATCCTTTGACATTTTTAGAGAATTTTAAAATTCTATAATCATTTCAAAGTTTTTTTGATAAAAAGAATTAATGACATTCCAATCTTTTAGATTATTGTTATATCTTATTTTAGTAAGAATATAGCAAGAACAACTGGGTTATGTTTAAAAACAAGGGATTTATATTCAAAGGGATTACATATGAGTTAAGAGTCTCTTCGAGACGGCTTGTCTCGTTCTGTTTTTTCTTCTTCCTCTTAGTCACGTGAGAGGGTCTTTTTACAATATGTCAGTTTCATCTATGAAGGGTTGTTAGGTTCTTCCATTATATCAATTATTAAACAACTAATTAATTAATGATAAATATTATTTCCCTTATGAAAATACTATTTGTGATAATTGTCCAAAAGCAGAGAGGTTTCAAGATTTTTTTAATGCAGAGAAAAGCAGAAAATTTCTCAGGTGGAAACAAGATTTATGGGCAGAGTTTGCTTTAACTTGTTCAATTATAGCAACTCAAATTCAGAAGATTTTAGGATCTAAAATATTAAAAAGATACAAATTGTTGTACATTTATAAAATAGTATTTAATTTACCATCAAAAAAAAAAAAAAAAATTAAACATAAATAAAATTTATAAAGTTTATTCAGTTTTCAGTTCTGACACGTTTGTGTAAAAATACAAAGATACAAAAAGATATTTCAAGCTTAGAAAAGGATGTTGTTGTAAGTGTCTGAAAAGTAGGAAATCTAAGTGTCTCTTTTTGAAAAAAAAGCAGATGTTTTTGTCAATTAATTCAATTCACAAATGACACAAAACTTCAACATTTACGACTTTGTCATTTCTTTTTCAAGTAGTTTTGTCAAGCTGGAAAATTAGATTTACCTTATGAAAGATAACACAACAGGAACTTAAGTTTCCAGGATAAAAATAAATTGGACATGACCAGATATCAAATAAGGAAATTCAAGAATTTAATGAAATAAAATTTGATTCTTCAAAGCAGAAAGTCTCAAAGATTTACTAAATAAACAAACAATTCTCAAGACAAGATTCCCCTCCCTCCATTCAGTTTGTTTGCTTGTATTACAACATATCAACCTTTTAGGTCATCTAATGCCAGGAACATTTTTATCTATACACATGTTTTTTTTTTTTTTGTTTTTATTTTTTAATAACAAAATGTACATTATTCAACTCATAGCTGGAGGAAATGTGAGGATTCATACCTTTCCCAAGATTATTAGTCCAATTATGAACACAAATGAAATGACTGGGATTCAAACTCGCGTACTACGATTCCAAGGATCAACTGCCTACCCACTAAGCCAAATCAACTCCACCCCCATTCAGACACAATGGAATTCTCTATAAATCTATTTTTGTGTCATTAAAAAAAAAGAAATAAAGAAAACTTCTTCTCATCTCTACACTTCTATGTAAATAATTATCAGTTAATCTATCAATAAACTAGCATTAGGTTTCATAAAAGGGAACATTCTACCAGTTAAACATTAAAAAAACTATATAGAAGCAATATCGCTGTGGGCCTTGGAAGAGTGTATCACTTTCATGGTTAAATTATTACCTCAATATCAAAAAGCAATTAACGAATCCAGATAAGCAAAGATTGTTTAGATCAATTTTTTATGTTTCACATGTGTGCTCAAAAAGCGGAACTTTAGAATTACATTACTTGTTTTTAATTAAATCATAAACACTACCAACAGATGGAGAGTTTCTTACTGACCACAAGTTGATTTTAATGCAAATTCATCAAAACAAGAAAGACATTGAGTGGTCATTCGGACATTCGCATCTTTTTATTGTTACAACCAATATTTTAGCCAATATATTCTTCATCTTCTCCAGATACCATATATCAATCAAAGAGATGTTCACAGACTTGCAAACTGAACTCTCTACCAACATTTTATTATTAGTCGACCGTCGCCATTATCAACCCCACTCCCCTATCAAAGCATTGCATTCCCAAGGTCCTCACCACTAGTACCTACATCCCAGGAGATGACATCAGGAAATGACAGTTTTCTAGCTCTCAAATAATCAGAACATAGTTTAAATAGAAGAAATGAGATTACCTCAGTTATAGTGCTGTACCAATGGCCGGCAAATTGCACTCTGAGATCTCACAAGTAGACATCAACACACATATTCGACACTGATTACATTTAAGCGTTTCCAGGAAAAAAATAAATTAAAATTCATATTTTAAAATAGGTCCAAATTTTGATATAGAGACCAAAATTTAGTTTTTTGCAAAAAGAGGAAATTATCATAAATACTTGAAAATGGGGCTTATATACCTTATGTTTGACATTAGAGATCCAACTTTAAATTTCTATTTTTAAAAAATGGACTAAGACATATGACATAATTTTTTTTTAATTGTTTGTTCAATCATTAAAAATCAAAACGCATAAGTTAAATACATATTTGTGTGATTTCTTTACAAAATTAAATCTAAACCTACGTAATAGAAATTTTGTGATAAACTGAAACTCTTTAAAATAAGATCGTGACCCATTTCTAAACTATGAAGGCCTAGACGACTAGAAAGTGGAATTGGATCAGTTCATTAAACTTTCTTAAACAGTAGCTAATTTTTGGTTTTAAAGAATTAAATTTATATAAATGAGTTTCTCTAGACTGCTGTATTAAAATGTCTGATTGTTATTAAATATTTTTTTAACCAATTACAACTTTTTTAAATAAAAAAGTACAAAAGAACATGTATGTAGTACAATTCAAGTTATCTAAAAGTATTTTGAATTTACAGCGTACACAGATGAAAATATTTTTTAAATCAATTTTAAGAAATCCTTAATTAAGTTCATAATTATTGATTATAATTTTTTTTACTGCAAAATGTGCAAGAAAAATACAAAAAAAAATATGAAGTAAAACATTTTTTTCAAAAAAACATTAATACTAATGTTTTTTTTTAAACAAAATACTTGGATCTTTTCTAGAAGACCCCCGCCCAAAAAATACCCCCGCCACCCAATTACTTAAAAAAGCAAAAGTAAAAGTAAAGGTGTGTTTTATTAACCCTAACCCTAATCCTAAACCCAAACCCTAACCATAAGCCACCTGAGACGAGAGCGACAGTAGGTTCATTCTTTGGGTAACTCACTCAAAGTTAGTGAGTGTTATGGGAGTTACTTCCCCGTGGCGGGGGTATTTTTTTAGAATTTCGATTTTTACATTAGTGGCGAGGGTCTTCTAGAAAAGAATCCAAAAAATTACAATAAAATGTCAAACTGTAATTATATTTTTCAATTCATATTTTACAAGTCCAGTAAAAAAATTTTAATGCGTGCACTATTTTTTCAATTTTCAAAATAATTTTAATTCATGGGGAGTTTCTCATAAAAAAAAAATGTTTTCAAAAAATATGTCTAAGCAAGAAATGATTTTTAGATACAAATAACAAAAATATTCCCGGATAATCACTATAATTTTTTTTTTAATTGAGGAAAAAGACGATTTTTAAGAGAATTTTGAAAAGTTGTGTTCAAAACACATTATTTTTTTAGGTAGAAAAACGATTCCAAAGTCCGACGGCTTACCCACAAGGCCAAGTGGATTTCCCCACATAAGTTTGTGATGTCAGTTTTTGTAGTATCATGATGACAAAAACTTTTTGCTCACTTTTAAAGTCCAGTCTCTATTCTTTAACAAGAATAAGTTATTTTTTTAACTATTTTCAGTTAAGGCTTTATAATCCCTATATCCACGACTGGGGCTCGAACTCGTGTACTACGATTCTGAAGTCTGACTTCCTACCCACTAGGCCAAATGGATTAGTTTGTAATGTCAGTTTTGCAGCATCTTGACAAAACTTTTTTTTTTTACTTTTAAAGTTCAATCTCTATTCCTTAAAATGAATAAGTTATTTTTTTAACTACTTTCAGTTAAGGTTTTATAATCTCTGTATCCATTTTTTACGGAGTGTTTCTTTTCTTTGTTTTTCTGTTTTTAAAATCTTATCCCTTTTTTTGTCTCCTTAATTCGTAGATTTTTTTTTAATCCTGCAAAATATGAATATCGATATTTAATACTAAATTAAAAAAAGGAAATACAAAACAATGGAACAATAGAACATTGTTGGATTGTGTTGACCTTTCGTATTTTTTAACGACTTTATTCGAAAATATGAGATAGAATTTTTTCCTTCCAAATTTTCTTGCATTTTCAATTTATTCCGAAATGTGCTGATGCTGACATTCATTCTACAATAAGGAATATTTAATCTTTTATGGTTTTAACCCTTTAAACCCCGATTTATCAAAATTACAAAGTAGTCACTCAGAGCCGATATATTACAGGAAAATGTTAAACCTTTGAAACCTGACTTATAAAGATTACCAAGTAGTCACTCAGAGCCGATATGTTAGAGGAAAATGTTAAACCTTTGAAACCCGACTTATATAAATTACCAAGTAGTCACTCAGAGCCGATATATTAGAGGAAAATATTAAACCTTTGAATCCCGACTTCTCAAAATTACCAAGTAGTCACTCAGAGCCGATATATTAGAGGAAAATATTAAACTTTTGAAATCCGACTTCTCAAAATTACCAAGTAGTCACTCAGAGCCGATATATTAGAGGATCATATTAACCTTTTGAACCCAAACTTACCAAAATTACGAAGTAGTCACTCGTTATATTAGAGGAACATGTTAAAGCCAATATATTGGCTATTTTAGCCAAATGTTGTCAGGGCCGATATATCGTCGAAAGGGTTAAAGTCAAAATATTGATGTGTCTTCTCTTGTCTTATGTTGTCAGGGCCGATATATCGGCCTCTTAGGGTCCAAAGGGTTAAGATGTGCTGTTGTTGAGAAGGGAGACCTCTCTTCACCCGTTAAGGGTTTGGATTAGTCGGTATGAGGAAGGAGGTTGGGAAAGGGAGGAGGCCTTTCAGTTCGAATGCTCTTATTCAGTCTTTCCCTTTGTTATAGAGCTTTCGCAATCTCAGATTAAACCGAGGCGCCCAGTCCTCACCGGAGGGGGTAACTCTAACCGAGTACGTTTCTTTAGCATAGTCGGTCGTTTTGGGGGAGGGGGAAAGCCTTTTTTTTAGAATTCTTAACCCCTTTAAACGCTAAAAAAACGATATATAGGCCCAGGCGACGTATTGCAAAAAAA
>JAUZSX010000056.1:1368228-1387607 GCA_034780655.1 Idiosepius hallami
ATTTATATGTGTATTTATATATATATATATATATATATTTATTTATATGTATATATATATATATATATATATATTTATTTATATGTATGTATAAAGCATTAATGTATCTTAAAAGAAGGGTTGTATCTTGTGGCAGTGTAAGTCTTCTTTTGAGCAATTTTTTCATGGCTTATTAATGAATATTCATTTCCAAAATTAATAGAATGGCCAAACAACCAGTCTGTCTTTTGAATCAAATCCTTTCTCATTTTTTCCAAGCAGTTTTCTCAGATAAAAACAAGCATTAAATTCTGAGTTGTTCAGTCTTTGTCTTTATCGAGCTCTTCCTCTACATCTCCATCGATGATGCTATCAATGTGGCCTTGGGAATTCTGGTGAGTCCAAGCCACTGCATAAGTGACTTTATCATTGGAAACCAGGGTGACACTGTTGTCTTGCATCTCCGCACGGGCTTGGGCCAAAGCGCTTTGAACAGCAATGTCTTTTTGGGCTCGTTCTTCCATTAGAGTGCGTTGAAGACTCATGTGGTTTTCAATTCGGGCAGTATTCAAAGCCTTTAGTCACAAAAGAAAGAAAAATACTTTAGTTAAAAAAAAGAATGAAAAAAATGAACTAACAACATCAAGAGTCATAGAAAGAGAAAGTAGACATAATGCATTATAGACTAATTGGTTTGGTTTAAGCGTCTGTTCAAACCGACAATACTATAGAGATCAAACTATGGCATTTTATGACTAATGATGATCCATTAGGCCCAGACACCATCTGGCCACTGCTGCCAGTGGTATGTCACCCACCTATGCAGCACCACCCTAAAGTGTGGCAGTAACTCATGTCCGATCACGTTTACAAGCAGACGTAAAAAAATGAGTCATTTTGGATTTTCACTAGGACTGTTAAGCTTGCTTGGATGGCCCTTGCATTGACCAACTGCTTCTCTTGCTCGAGCTCTCCTGAGTCAGACTCATTACAGTCATTAATAACAAAAAAAAAAATTGTACATTTTTTTTTCTTTTTGCTTTACTGGATTAAATAGTTTTATTAAAAAAAAACAAAAAACACTGAGTGTATAAAAATAAAGTTTATCTAAAGTAATTGTTCTCGGCATTAAAATGATCTATAAGGTTGATTTGCCTTAAATACAAATCACACAACCTTTTTTTTTCTCTTTTTTAAATATTCTCATCATAGCTCTAACCAGCATATTGTTTAATAAAAAGAATATTGTCACAGGCCTAATTATTACTTTTAAGGTTAAGATAAAAAAGAAAAAACAGTCCACTTCCTTTCCTGTTGTTGTCTAGAGAATTGGTTTATTAAGATTTGTGAAGAAAGTAAAAAAATTGGCATCAAGAAAATAAAAAGATTTATTCAATTAAATTCCATTTTGTTTCTTCTGCCCCACCCCCACAGATATAAAGCCTATTTCTTTTTTTACCCTCTTTTCTAATTGAAGATTATAAATAGTATTTTCATTCATTTACATAAAGAAAATAATTCCTTTTGAAAACAAGATGATGACAATAAAATGAGAACAAAAACGTAACAGGCTGAAAAAAACAACAACAGGTGAATCAAAGCTATTTTAGACTCAAGCTTAAGATTTTGCTTATTTCTTAGACTAAATATAGCAAGATATTATAAATAATCTTCTTATGATAAAAGATATAGAAATCTAAAAGACCATCAAGTGTTTATAATACGGATTCAACATAAAATACAAATTCAAACAAATCGTCAGAAATTTGAGAAAAAAATCATCTTGCATTTTTTATTTTAAGTTGTGAAGGCAAATCTCAAAGTCAGTTTAAGAAAAGTGGACAGTATTTACCAATATTGCTGAGAACTAAAATAAATAACTAAATAAAATGGCCTTGTATTCTTGGCAAAATTAATATTTTTGATTTTTATTTAATATTGCGATTTAGATCAACATTTAAATGGAGAAATGCAAAAATTTATATAAATATGGTACAATTTTTATTCTTTCTGTTTATTTTAAATTAAAAAAAATTAAATTTGTTTTATGAATTGAGTGAAGAGTGTTTAGATAAAAAGATAAAAATCATCAGTCAGATAAAGAAGAAAGAGAAGAAAAAACTACTTACATCATGCTTCTCTTTTTCCATTTGTATTTTTAACTGTTGAAGTGCTGTCTCCTTAGCAACCAGGCTTTGATGCTTTGCTTGCTCAATCATACTTTTTAATTGCTGAGATTGTTGCACTAAAGTATTGGCCATCTGAAAATAAACAGAACATTAATTCACTCTTCACAACAATACAGACTTTTTTGAAGTTCTTTGATTAACAAATGGGCAGAGAGAGAGAGAGAGAGAGAGAGAGAGATTAAAAGAAAGAGAAATGAAGAAAAAGAGAGAGAAACGAAGAGAGAGGGAAATGATGAAAGAGAGAGAGATCAAAACAGAGAGAGAAATATTAAAAGAGAGAGAGATAAAGATTAAAAGAGTGAGAAAAAGATTAAAAGAGTGAGAAAAGATTAAAAGAGAGAAAAAGATTAAAAGAGAGAGAAACGAAGAAAGAGGGAAATGATGAAAGAGAGAGAGAGAGAGAGAAATATTAAAAGAGAGAGAGATAAAGATTAAAAGAGTGAGAAAAAGATTGAAAGAGAAAGGGAGAGTCCTTTCCAAACTGAGCAAATCACTGTAATTCAAAAGATGAACAGATTGAGAGGTTTTTGGTGTTCTTTTTTTTCCACTGGATTTGAATTGACATGAAACGACAGAAGTTGATTATTTTTAATTAATTCTATTATATAGGAACATTTCCCGCAATGCTTAAATTTCAACATTTACAACAATTTTGAACAAATCCTAGTCAAAACTATTCCATATCTAGCTGCCTTTGAATGATGGGGCTCATTAACTCAAGAAAGTAATTTATCTTGGTAAAGGGCAACACTGAATGTTAAAGCCCTATTATATCCCTATATAATGAGCATTTAAAAATAGCCTTGTGCCAAACTTGGATTGGTGATTGACCAAGTAGATATGAACAACATTTTGGGGGATAATAGTTTAAAGAAATTAATGAATTAATAATTCTTGTGTAACAAAAGTAATGAACACCTGAAGAAGGCTGAGGTTTTAATTGAAAATTAAATAATATTAAGATTTTTTTTTGAAGTATGTGTGCAGGAGGGCAGGAGTTTGATAAATTTTTAAAATGTGATTTCTAAAAGTGTGTTGGGAGGGTAAATAAATATAAATAAAATGTGATTTTAAAAAAAAATCTTAGGAAAAAGAATCCAATGATTATTTCTTACTTCTTCAAGTTGCCACCAATATTTCTGTTCAGACACATCCATTGTTAATACATTCGTAACAGAAGTTTTAGAGGCATTTGCTAGAGATGTCATAACAACAGCATCTAGAAAAAGAAAACATCATTCAAAAAACAATTTAAAATAATAATAATAACAAGCAGAACCTAACAAAAAAAAAAAAAATAAGAAGTGTCAAGAGAAATTAACAAAGAAATGATTAAAAAAAACTTATCTCAGACTTTCCTAAAAATGAAAAAAAAAAAAAAAAAGTTTAAGAGTTATCTCCCTTGGCCAAAACAATTCAATTTTTTTTAATTTACATTGTACAGTTTGCCCAGCAAAAAAAAAAACTCGAAAAATTTGCCAGCTCTTTCAAAATTGCTCGGAAATCGCTTCCGTAAATTAATTTTATCAACCATGAATAAATTACTTACTCCCTTTCTACAAACTTTAAATTTCAAATGTGGTTAAATCGTCCTTGCTTTTTTCAATACTTCATTCAACAATAAATTCACAAGCATTGATTATGGCTTTCAAACAAGTGAACGATTTTCAGCGTGAGGTGATTGTGCTGTTTAAGACAGAAAATCCGACATGGGGCCTATCTAAATGCAAAGAAATTCAGTAATATCTCCCAGAATCAGTTCTCTTTTGTTGAATCGAAATTAAAGAACGATGTTTATTTTTGCCCGTAAAAGGTAACATGGAAGTTAAGCACTAAATTCTTTAAAGTTTGTTTTTAATTTCTTGATTTTTTGCTAGGAACCCTGTAGATTTCTCTTCTGTAGAATAGGAAAAGAGAACAGATAAAGTCTGTATGACTTACCACCAGCAACAAAGTTTCCTTGGGGATCAGTAGTCACAATATGTACAGTTTCCCCACTCTCTGCATTATTAACAGTGATGGGTCGGCTTAGAGCCTGACCACTCGGTAACGTTACAACCACTAGAAAAAAATGGAAAACAAAATTACAAGTCCAATAATATCAATCAGTTTTATCATCAAGATTTAAATGACATTTCAATGTTTATAGGATTTTAAAGACTTGGTTTCATGAATTTAACATCTGAATTATTAAATATACTCTTAAACAAAACAAAATTTAACAATATATATCTTTATATATATTCAATTCTACGAAATATTGCTGTTTTTGATTATGAGAAATTTTTTTTTTGTTATACAAATTTTTAATATTTTAATTATTTAAAAAAAAAAAAAAAAAATAATAATTAAAAGCAAAAATGTTGAAACTATTTCTGTTAAGGAACGCACAAATGCCAACAAAAATGTCCAAGGAGGCATAAATTTAGGATTTTATATTCAAGACATTTAATGCAGGAAGAACAGATTATATTATTTTGGATGGTTGAAATTATTCGGTGCTTCTTTGGTATGCGATCTCATCGTTAAATAAATATATTTACGTTTGTAGTTTTTTTAAATAAATATTTCTATCTAAATAATTTTTTTTTGTGTTTGTTCTTTTTTATTTTCCGTTTGTTCATAAAAAATATATTTTTAAAAAGATAATATCGCATACCAAAGTAGAGTCTAAAATTTTGAGATCACAATACAACTGAGATCGCATACCTAAGTAGAGTCTAAAATTTTGAGATCACAATACGACTGAGATCGCATACCAAAGAAGCACCAATTATTCAAATTAAAAATAAGTATTTTAATAATTATTTTATATACTTGGTTCGAAAAAAATATTGAAAAAGAAAGAAATTGAAAGTAACCTTCTTTTGACATCCCGGAAGGCACTAAGGTGGGAGATTTGGGACAACCAGGTCGCTGTTTCTTTAAGATTGGAGAAGGTGGACCACTTTCACTGTCTCTTTTTCGACGTTTGTAAGGTACAAATAATCGGATGGGTCCAGTCTGTTTCAAAAACCAAAAACAACAAAAATTATTATCTTAAATGGAAATTTTCAATTTATTCTAAGGAATAGAAAAAAAAAAATTACTTTTGAAAAAGTGAAGGTTTTTTTGTTATCAATAGGAAAAAAAAAAAAAATCAATTTTGACAAAAACAGTTTTGTTTCAAATTAAAAACTTGGACCATAACCCTTTTGACCCTAATGGGCCATTATATCGGCCTTAGTAACCAAAGGCAAAAATAGACACACTGACATTTCGACCCTAATATGTTTTTTTTTAAATGATCGGCTCTGAGTGACTACTTGGGAATATTACTTAGAGTCCAAAGGTAGCAGTTGAAATATCGTTGTGTATATGTCTTCTTTTGCCTTGACTCCCCAGGGCCGTTATATCAGTTCTTTAGGGTTTAAAGGGTTAAAATAAAAAAGATTAATTAATGAAAAGTTTGCATTTGCTTTAAGACTTATTTATAAATAAATAGTGCAAGACCTCAACGGTGGATGATGTCTACAATGACACAACAGCACTGAAGGTGGATGAAGGCTGCAACAGAGGACGGTCTCCAGTTGTCGTGTTTATCCATGCCATTGGAACAAGGCCGTCCTTTGCCAATGGTCAGTGTGGTGACTGAAGATGCATCAGTCTCCCCACGTTAAAAGACGTCATGCACAGGCGTCCTCCCAAAAGGAGGACAGTCATACTCGACAACGAGTGACTGCCGATGATGATGATTTATAAAAATGGTTTAAGAGAAAGTGAATACTTACGACAGATTCATCATCACAGCATGCCGCACAGGTACATGATGTGGCATGTGGTCGTAACAAACCATCTTCTATTAAGCATTGAAGAGTACGGCCACCATATCGAATACTTCTTTTCCAATCTTTGCTACTTGCACGACCACTAAACGCTTCAAATTCATTCGGAGTGTACCATTCATTTGCACTTTTTATACACTTTCCTCGTCCACCTAAAAAAATAAAAAATAAATAAATGCTCTTACAAAAAGTTCCCCCCCCTTTTAATATGCAAAGGAATCATATGTTATATTACACACATTTCGGGTTGCTAAGGTGGAGCATTGGTAAAAGCTTGGACTATGGAATCATAGTACGCGAGTTCAAACCCTTACATTCACCTTTCGTTGCCTTAGGCAGATGGGGCTCGTTAACTTGAGAGAGCAACTCAGAGGTTAAAGGCAAGATTGAATGAAAAAAGCCCAGGTATATAGAGCAGGTAAAAATGGCCTTGTGCCTAACTTGAGTGACATTAAAAAAATACCAGGCTGGAATCTAGCACGAGAGAGAGTCTTGAAGGTGAATGGAGTCTCTCTAAGCCTTGATTAGCAATCCACATAGTGATGGTTCCACGATAAAAATAGGGTGATATAGGAATGGTAACCATGTCATTACTAGCCACTTGAGACTGTTATGAAGTGAAATCCATAACAGCAACTATGGTAGACTGATGATGATGATACTCTACAAGTAAATATATTTTATATCACACACACACACAATATTAAATTTTGAAATATTACTGATCTGTTTACTGGCTCAAGAAAGACAATGCCTTTTAACAAGACACATTGTCTCACGTGTCTCAATAACCAATTTTAATCCATTTAAAAATAGATTACTTTATTTTACTGCCAGGTTATTTTTTTATTTAAAAATCACCCCAAATATTAATGTTAGATTTTATTCATGGTTGGACAAATCAAAAGAGATCATCCACATAAACTTGAAAAGCCCAATGAAACCTGCCTCTGTAGTGGTCCACTGGTCATTATGAGAATTTGAATCATGTCATACCATTTTTACAATAAAACTAGTCTTCTGAGTTGTGTATATGTTGTGAGGTGAAACACACCTCAGAATGAACTCTTCCACTCTTCCAATCACTATAAATGTGATCTCTCTCGTCACCCAGGGAGAGAGAGAGAGAGAGAGAGAGAGAGAAATTTCAGCATAGCTGCCAGGAGCCGCTATGTTGCCAGGCGGTATCGTATGCCACTATTTATGTATTTTTTGTTAATATATTTGTTAACTCTTAATACTGTCGTCTTGTTTCTTATATTTAATATCTACACTGTATACAATACCACACTTACACCACAACAACTGGCAACGAGGATGAGATTCGAATTCACAACGACAACAATATATAATTTATTTTACATCTAAAATTCCCTAAAATCTCTTTTTAACCATTAACAACGGAGAAGCATCATTTAATTTGAAAGGAAAATTAATCAAAATTATTTCAAAATTAAATGATAATTAGGTTTTTGTTTTGTTTTCTATCTGCAAGAAGTCAGTCAGGCAAGAAGATCATCATCATCAAAGTACTGAAAATTTGAAAAGACATTCTAAATCTTTTCCTAATGAATTCATGAAGAGAAATGAATAAGAAAATACAATAATTTAAAAATTATAAAACCAACAACAACCATCGTTTAATGTGCAGTCATTTAACAAATGCAGGTTAAAGAGAAAGAGAAACAAAGTGATATAAGAAATAAAACCTGGAAAAAAATTCTGTCAAAATACTTCTTAAGTTCTATTTTTCAAAGAATAAATCATTTTATATAATATTTACCTTTTTATTAATCAGACAGTTACAGTCAGTAATAATATTTTTATCTAAGTAAATATAGCAGTTCATCAGTTTAGAGTTGTCTGTATTCATCATTCAGCAATTATCATCAGCAGCATTCATTGTTTTGGAAACTGATTTGTTCAACAAGATTATCATTATTAATCACTGATTATATTTGCTACAACCCCCCCCAGTCTGAAGAATAATCTTAATATGTTTTGATGGTAGGGTGGTGGGGTGGAGGTAAGCAAATTAAGTACTTTTTTTTATATTATTTATATTTTTAGTGTACATTTCTTTTACTCACTATCTTTACATTTAAGATCAAGAACAGTCAGTGAACACTTGCAAATTTAAAAATTAGTGTATTTTTCCTTTTTTTTTCCTAATTAATGGAAATCCTGTCAATCGTTAAAAATGATACAAAATTGTGACATTGTCTTAATAAATTACAAAAAAGCTCAAGTTTAAATTACACGACTTTTTTTTTTTTAGACTTTTTAAGCGTGAGATTTTTTTCGCCAACCAACCAAGTTAGGCAAAAATTTAAAAAAAAACTTTTAACTTAAGAGATTTTCCTTAACAAATTCAAAATACCACAAATTAATTGATTGATAAAAGAAAGAAGCCTATCTATACATTTATTTAGCCATTCATCCACTTCTAAAAGAAAGAAGAAACGAACAACTCGCTACGGAAGAAAAAGAAGACACGCACGCACGACAATTTAAGAAAAATAGGCGACCTGGCAGGGGGGGGAGAGTATATTTAACGGAAAACAAACCTTTTCAAAAGCATGATTATATTAATTAAATCTAATAATTAGAAAGTTTCAATTAATAATTGATGAAATTTTCAGGATTTCAAAGCTAAGATACTTTTTAGTTTTTCCTTATTTCTTGTCGCTCTTAATTTAAATGAATTATTCGATATTATTAAATGATGATGAATGTTATTTCGTTTGTGTGGCTTTTAAAAAGAATCTTCATAAAAAAAAAATAAAATAATGAAATGAATTTCAGAAACGAACGAAGAAGAAAAGATTTATGTTGTTCGTTCAATTGTCTTAAAATTATGTTGGCTTTTTAGAGATTTTCAGTTTTTTATGGATTTTTACTCCATTTTACCATTTCTTCTTCTTACTAAGTAATTGTGAAAAAAAAAAAAATAAACAAAACCCCCACAAAATTACAGACGACTTTCTTTCTCGCTCAAAAAAAAAAAAAAAAATTTTTCACTTTTTTTACCCCAAAACAAAATAAATAATAGTAATAATAAAGACAACAATATTTACATACAATAAACTTGAAGTTCAATAATAGAATTGGCGGATTATTATAACTGAAAATTATTATTGAAATTTCGTATAAAAAATGGGGGACGAGTAAAAAAAAAAAAAGAAGAAAGATCCAGATTTAAAAGACGAAGATTTGTTTTATGGATTTAATGTTTTTTAATTATACATTTTATTTTAGCAGTTTTGTTCAACAAATTTCTTAATTAAAAAAAAAAACAATAATTGTTGAATTTGTTCATAAACATTATTCACAAAATTGGAAATAAAATCCTTTTTTTTTCGGTGAAAAACATACAAATTTCATTTTGTTTTGGAAAATTATGTTTTTTGTTGTTTTTTTTAGAGAAAAATTTTTGTTTCTTTTTACGTTTATTGTTTCAGGAGAGTTGTTAATGTTTTTTTAGTTATTATTTAGCAGGACCTTTTGATTTTTGAAAGAGAAAAATAGGTTTTTTTTTTTTAAATAATAAAACATTTTCATAAGAAATTTTTCTAAAAAAATTTATTTAAAAAATTATTTTATTAAAAAAATTTAATTGATTTAATTTTTGAAAGACGAGAATTAAATAAAAATTAATTTCAAATCATAAGAAATTTAAAGCAAAAAAGTTCGATTGTATTTTCTTGTTTTGAAAAATATTTGCCCATTTTTACTGGGTTTAAGATTAAATTTAGTGGATTATAGGAATTTATTTTTAAAACGTCGGAAGAATTTTCTTTTTAAGACAAAAAACATGAAAAAAATTTAATATTACTGGAGGAAAAAGGCGCAATTACAATCGACATTTTTTAGATAATTTTTTTTTGAGAGATGAAAAAAGAAAAAAATTGTAGGCTAATAAAATTTCGCCAGAAAATGTTTTTTTATTAAAATCGTTTTTTCTTTTCCTCAAGATTTTTATTTATTTTTAGTCCAAGAAAAAAAAGAGTAAAAATATTAAAGATACAAAAAAAGAAGAGATGTTGTTCCATCACGTTAAGGTCATGTTTTGCTACTAATAATAACAAAACAATGATAATAATCACACTTGTAGCCTGTTTTTCTTTTTTTTTAATGAATTTTAATCAATATTTATCTATAGGATTTTTTTTTTAAATTATCAACAAAATATTTTGAGTAAAATGAAAAAAACATTTTTGATTTTCAGACATCAACAAGTTAGAGGTTTAAAGCTTTATTTATATTTTAATGAATATATTTGAATTGTTTGTCTTCACTAAACGGAAAATCTGTAAAAGCCTCTCATTAAAACACTGTTTCTTTTTCAAAATTAAACATTCATTTTCTTTTTAATCATAAAATTGCCTTTAAAAACTTTTACGGGGTTGCATTTTATAATAAAATGGCGAAATAAATTAATGCTTTTTTAGAAACTTTAAAAAAAAGCAATGTTTTTTTTTTTTTAAATACTTTAAAAAGAAAAGATTAAAATAAAATTCAATTCTCCTTTTTATTTTGTGTGTGTGTGTGTGTATGTGTTTTCGTTTCTTCTTTCTTTTTAAATAATAATCTTTTTACTTACCCGAACCAAATTTGTTTTTGTTAAGTTCACCGTTGGTATTTTTGCATCGGACTGGAAGAATAGTGCAGTGTACGGAATTGTCCCATTCGTATTTAAAACATTTTTGGACGTCTTCATCCTGGTCGACTTTCGGTTCTTTTAATTGCGTTGTGGGGTCGTCGTCGTCATCATCGTCAGTTGTTGGTTGGGGTCCTCCTTGTTGGGCCGCCGCGGCCACATTTAAGGTCTGATCATGAATGACGATGTGCGTTGTCTTAATTCCAGCTTCTTGGAGTTGCTCGGCCGTCAGAAGGCCTTGCGACGTAGCCACATAGACTTGATCTGCAGGAATGGTTCCTTGACTGGTCACGACACCAGCAGGAGGGCCAGCCGTGGTGGGCACTGCAGCAGACACATTATTAGGGCCGGCCTGCGCTGTCCCGCCAGGATGGTCGGAAGGGGCGGTCACCGCTGCCGCAGCCGCTGCTGCCACCGCCGCCGCCGCTTCCTCCTCCTCCTCGGGAGGAAAGGCGGAATCGTCGTCACCATTCGGCAGGGAATCGGAAATGTCCACTTCTGACATTCCCTGGTATTTGAAAGCCCTATTTTCGAACAGTTCGCTAATTTTCGATGGATCTATAGATAGAAAAGGGCTGTAGACTTCCAGAATAAGATAAACTCGAAGTGTTTGCCTCTACTCGGTAGTTTCCGTTGTTCGTCGCAATGGAAGGCGAATAATGGCGAAAAAATCTAAAGCAAAGGTTGTCTATACTCTCAAACCATAATCTCTGTCTCTCGAGAAAGTGTAAGATCCGTTTTTTTATTTTTTCTATTAGATTTTTTCGAGTGTTGAAACTTTTTTTTAAATAGATTCTCGAATAAAATAAATAATATTATTCAATAGTACGTTTTTATGCATGTTGTTGTTTTTTCAATTCGACTTTGTTGATACTATTTAATACGCATATTGGCTTCGAGAGTATTCGAGCTGCTTTACGAAACAGAACGGAAGCAAAATGACTTGACATGGACGGTTCAATTTTGGAATACGATTCAGAATTTTCTGTGAGTAGTTTTTTTATATTGCTGAAATATGTTCTACTAAAAAATAACAAGGTCTTCCTAGACTCCAGAAACTACCAATAATTATCTTTATATGTTATGAAACACATTTCTAAAAATATCCGTAACCTCCTGCTTTTTTTTTAATAGAAACCTAGTTTAAAACATTAGAAAAATAATAAAAAGAATGAAGAAGCTTTAAAAACGACGTGTTTTTCTCTTCTTTTTTTTTTGACACTCAAAACATTTAAAAAGAATTTTCCTTAAAATTCGTACACCCCACCTTTTTTTTCTATTTTTTTGGCTTAAAATCGTCGTATAAAATGTTTGTTTTTGTGTGTGTGTTATTTTCCTGGAAAAAGAAACTCTGAGTCTGGCCGAAAAGTGGGGGATCATTTGTTAAATAAAAAAAAGAAATTCGCATTTTTTAAATTTTATTTATAAAGACTTAATTTTTTTTTTCAAATTTTAAAACCTTTTAAACTAATTGGACTTTTTTCCTGTTTTTTTCATTTTTCTATTAAGCTTGATAAATAAAATAATTCTTAAGAGAAGGAAGTAAAGAAAAAAAGGAAATGTCCGAATTTATTTTTTGCTCATTTATTTAATATTCTTTAATATTATTATTAATAATAAAAACCAATTTATTTCTTATGTTCTTGTATTATTTCTATAAATAAAAAACACAGTTTGTACGTTTTAAAGAATTTTTTTTTATGGCAATAAATAAAATCAATGATTTTTTTATTGTCTACTAAAAATGCTGGGCAAAAAAATGAGTCGTCAAAAAAAAAATTAAATAATATTCAAAACAAAAACTAATATTTAAAAAAGCTGTTTGTAAACTTCAAATTATCTAATCTAATATTTCTTTAAAAAATGTTTTAAAATTTAAATAACTAGTTAAGTTATATAATGGTTTGAATTGAATGCTATTTATTATATAATAATAATTGTGTGTGTGTGCAAGCCAACAACCAACCATATCTCTAAAAATAATGATTATAATAGAATTTACTAGTGAATCATATTTCCTTTTTTCTTCGAAATAAACCCTAAAATGATTTTCAATGACAATGTGAATGCAAACACGTGCTTTTGCAAAACCCGAAAATGCTTATTAATCTTTTTTTTTCTAATATCTGTTAAATTACAATTATTAAATTATTTTAACACTAGGTTAATTCTATTATTTATTGATATTTTGACTACAAACAAGTGTCACTTCTAAATTAACAAACATAGTTTTTTTTTCTTGTCACACAATAATCACACAGTTGTTGTAAGTAGGTCTCTGCGGTTTAACGTGGTTGTGGTGACTGTTAGTGTGTCTGGTGTGTTTTACTGTTTTCCTTGTGGCGAATATAAGGATCGATCATCCGCACCAACTAAAACTAACTTCGTTTTTTTTAAATTGATTTATAGGGATATTTTTACTCATTCAGGTCTATTTGATCAAATATCCTATTAAAAATGACTTAGCTCTCCAACCCTCAGAAAACCCGAATAACCTTAAAAATCAACCCACTGAAAAGGTGTTTTTAGTTGTCATGGATGCTTACAATTGTTACGTTCATCAAAAAGACTCCTCCTCAACCTAATTACATAAAATCTAATTTAAGCAAGTTTTTTTTTTCTTTAATTTCTTTTTCTTTTTATTCCTAGGAATAAATTTTTATGTTGGTGGGTGATTGCAATAAAAAAAAAAATAAGCAAAGAGCACCCTTCGTTTGGGCATATTTTTAATTTCTTCTAACCTCCCCTGCTCCTCCTCCTCTCTTGGATTTTCAAAATGATGAATGGAAGGTTTATAGATTAGTTTTTGAAAGGAATACCCGAGAGTTAATTATTCGGAATTTTTGTAGTTTAAGCGTAATATCACGCAGAAAGATACTATGAAATCCTGAAAGCACATACAACACACGACGGTTGTATTTCTTTTCCGTTAGAAATTATTTGTTCCGAAGATTTTTTTTTTCTTCCAAAGGGAAGGATTCTAAGCGATGGTGTTAGGTTTGATTTGTAGCAAATCATTAAGTAGGTGGGGGTTGGTGTTAGGGTTGATTTTCTATTTCGTAAGCTCCGTTAATTTCATAAAAAAAACAACAAAAGTTTTGTGCTAGAGTGATTTCACGCCTAAACTATAAATTTACCGATTTTTTCAATTGTTTTTTGCTTCTTTAAATTAAAAAATGCAAACAGTTTCTTTCGTTTTTTTTTTTTATCTTCCTTCCCTTCAAATTAAGCTAGCGAAATACATTTTTTTAGTTTTTATTTTAAGTAACAACTTTAAATCTTGTCGCTTTTGAAAAATCATGTTTTCTATAAAATATTTTTTCTCATTTTTTTTTTATTCTCTTTTCTAGTTTGAATTTTTACTTAAAAATACCATTTAAACAATTACATTAGAGTTGTTGCATTTGTTTCCATTTCTAAAATTATTTAATTCGATTAAACATATAACTTTAATTTTTTTAAATCTTTCATTTAAAAAACTAAAAACAAAAAAAAAATCGAAAAAACACTATAAATTAAAAGCTCAAATTGCAAAAACGCGTGTTGTTTTTCCCTCCATTAAAATTTGCCGATAAAAGAAAATGGAAGGAAAATTATTTTATTTAGATTGGTTTTTGTTGTTATTTTTCAATATTATATATTTTTTACTTCGCGTGCTTTATGGTATTAATTGTTTTTATAAAAATTAACCTTTTAACCAAATTTAGAAAAATATATATCTTAAAAACTAGAAGGGCTTATTCCGCTTGCTTTCTTTTTTTTTTCTTCTTTTTTATTTTATTTATTTGAAACAAAAAAAAAAGGTTAAGAACGAACGAACGAACGAACGAACGAAGATTGTTGTCGTGTTGTTAAATTGCCATCATCAACATCGTCATGATGAGAATGTTAATTAAAAGAAAAAAAACTGGATGGTGGTTACTTAGATTTTAATTGCTTAAAAATTAATTTTAATCAAAACTAATGTTACCACCATCAGTTATTATATTTTAAACATATCTTTTTTACAAAAACATATATAGTGTGTGTGTGTAAAACGAAAATTTAATGTCAATAATTTCATTCTGAACTGAAACCGTGTAAATAATACAAAAACCACAGAAATTCATGAAATTCTTTTTGATTAAGAAAACAACAACCAGTTAGATCAGAATTTTGGTGCTCTATTGTGCACTTTTACTTCAATTTTATTTTTTTACTTCACTTATTGCGCAGCATAGTTCACACCAACCACTGGGATGGTGTGGTGCTGGTGCATGGTGCGATGCACTCAGAGCATTCAGTAGTTGGTCCAACCACTGACTGCAATAATACTGTGAGTGCACGTGCTGTTAGACAGGCAGGCCCGCACTTCGCACTTAGTAGTGTGTGAATGAAGGATGAATTAATTTCTCTTTGTTTTTGTTATGATGATAGGTAAATAAACATGTCTTTAACTTTTTTTTGAAATGTTAATGTTATTGGTGTGGACTTTGGTTTCACAATCAATAAAATTTTGGTTATGATGAACGAATCGTCCATGTTTTTATTGGCGGCTGGGTGGAGGGAGGGGTGCTGATTGATTTCAATCGATATCGTTAAATGCGGAAAAAAACACTATAAACTTGGCTGGGTCATCTTCTAAACTAGGCTCTGAACCCTCACAAATTTTTTTAAGAGCTTAAGCAACCCTAGTAGATGCTATAAAAAATATTATGAAAATTCATGTCTGCGTTTTTCAGCTGATTTAAGACAACTGGTGAAATCCAAAAAATCACATTTGTTTTTGTTGCTGTATATAGTCAAGTTTTGAGTTCTGCTGGCCCTATGGTTACATGTCATTTTTTTAAGTTTTTGTTCACATGTATGCATGTGAAAAAAAAAAAACATTATAAAAAAGAAATTGGTGACAGTAAAACTAAAATGCCATGTCAAAAAGTTGTTTTGATTGGAAATGATTGGTATAATGACAAGAAGTCTTTATTGTCATGGGTGATTATTGTATTGTCAAAAAGGTATCAGTTTGAGGTCATTTACACCCCAATCTCCCAAAAATTGGAAAAGTATAAAGTTAGCCATTGTATCCATCTCACACTTGACTGAAGGAGAATTATGGAACGGTGAAGTCTGTGCTGGAGAAAATTTTGTTTTGAACTTTTTTGAAGGGGGTCAAGTCTGGCTTCTCCAAGTACCCATGTTTTCTCTGTGTGTGGGAGGAAAGTAGGAGCTGTGTTCAGCCAGCATTACATGATGGAGGACTGACCTGTGCCTTTCAAAGAAAGGAATGTTGTCATCGACCCTCTGGTAGAGACAAACAGAATACTCTTTCCACAGCTGCACTGCACATCAGGATTGGCTTAATCAAGTACTTCACCAAGAATCCTTGTGCCAGACTTTTCCAGGGTTGACCATGGAGAAGTTGAACACAGTCATTGGTCCTTAGATCCATCAGCTTCTCAGAGATCCACAGTTCAATAAACAAAGCATGGAAGAAGGTTTGGTAGTAAAGAACTTTCTTGGCAACCCTAAGGTCAGAAACGATGCAGAACGGGTTAACAACAACATGCTGTCAATTTTGAGTAGCAACATGGGCATCAAGATGCACAACCTATTTTCACATCTGGGCTTTTTTTTTAAGAACTTGGGTCCATTGAGTGATGAGTAGGGGATTAAATTCCATCAGGACATGAAAGAAATGGAGACGATATCAGGGTCACTGGCATGCATGCAGTTGTGATTGTTGACTATAGTTGGACTCTGATGAGAGACCTTCCTGCTGCTGAGCATTTCAGGATTTTCAAAGACGTGGATTCCCTGAAGTTCCAACAATGGTGAAGCAACGTGCAATTTACATGTACTTAACCTTTTATCAATGCCAAACTTTTAGTTTACACCATTTTAACATGCTCTCTATATATCAGGCTTTTTGTATTCAGTGTTGCACTTCATTTAGATGAGATGCTCTCACAAGTTAACAAGCCTCATCTATTCTAGGCAACTAAAGGTGGGTGTAATGGTTTTGACTGGTATTTAAACTTGTGTAAATACAATTCCAGAGTCCAAGCTTTTACCAATGCTCTACTCTTACTGCTATTAAAAAGATATGGACAAATTGCAAAATTTATTCATTCAACCTAAAAAGGGAATTTTAACTTGTACATTTTGAAAATACTAGCTTTTTATTTATTTTTTTTTTTTTATGAAAAAAAGTTTCCTTTTTTTTATTTATTTTTATTGGCCAAAAAATCCAGTTTCTAATATTTGAATCCCAAATCCTGGCCAAGTTTTTAACTTTGGAATTTATTGTGTGTAAATTTATTTATAAATATCAATAGACATATTTGTTATAGAAAAAAAAAAATGAGTCATCAACAGCTTTTAGGTTTTTTTTTTTTAATTTCATATCTTATTGAATCTATCTTGAATTTTATGCTTCATTGCTTGGCTAATTTTAAACAAAATTTTCTAGATTTGCTTATTTGTTTAGATTTTACAATGATAGAAAGAAAACTAGAAAATATTACGCATTAAAAATCTTTGATTACTAAAGAAAAAATGAAATTGTCTTCCGTTCCGAGTTTTTAGCTTAATTTTTTTTTTTTAAATTTCTTTTTATTGTAATTTATTCCTTATCAAAATTACCAAGTAGTCACCAAGAGCTGTTATATTTGTGCAACATATTAGGATCAAAATATTAGTGTGTCTTCTTTTTCTTTATGTCATCAGGGCCGATATATTGGCCCTTTAGGGTTCTAAGGATTAAATATTCGAAAACTAATCTTCTGGTTATTTTGTAAGATGATTTGAAATGATTATGTTGAAGCCTGGTATAAAAACATTTCTTGTCAAAATTATTTCTTTCAGACTATAAATATTCCACTTACAATAGAAAATCATAAATCTTAGATTTCACATTAAGGCATGACAGAAAAAAACCTAGTTTCATGGATCTTTTATTCTAGAGATTATAATAAGTGTCCAAAAGTTAAGGAACTGTCGATAATTTTTTTAATGGCTTCTAACTTTATCTATGAAAAAAGGAAAAAAAAATTTATGATTTTTCCAATGTTTAATAATAGTAGTTAAATAATAAAAAAATATTTTTTTTATTTTTGAATACATAGTAGTTTATTAATTATAAATAAACTTAATTAAATTACGGGTGTCCAAAAGTTAAGGAACTGAGGAAATTATTAATGAAAAAATAAAGAATCCTTTCAGTATTTACTGAAAAGCCCTTTGTTTTCAATCACATAATGCCATCTTTTGCTGCTAGTTAGAACCAATCGTTCACATATATGTGAGATGATATTCCAGGATTTTTGTATGGATTTCAATAAATCATCAACATATTTTGGTTTTTTATCTGTAATCACTAATAATTTTCTAAACATTTTCAATTGGATTCAGGTTGGGCCTCTGACCTGGCGAATCCATAACGCAAATATTGGATCTATTTAGCTCTTCTAAAACTATTTTTACTATATAACACGATGCATTGTCTTGCATAAAGATGTAAGAATCAGAAAGATTAGAAACCACATGTCATCAATCAATTCTTTGTACATTCAGGCATTAACTTTTCCATGAATCCTCACAAGGGGGCCTGTTCCTTTTGAAGATCATACCCCATATCAGTATTCTGCCTCCTCCAAATTTTACTGTAATTTTAATGCACCTAGGGAACACTCTTTCTCCATTTTTTTTTTTCTTCTAACCTGTGGTCTTTTGTCTGATGTGAAAACATTGAATTTAGATTCATCACCAAAATGAACCTTTTCCAATTTTTTCCTCCCAGATATTTTTCGGCGAATAACAATCTGGGCTTTTTAATTTTAATAGAAATTAAAGATTTGGGCATGGTGTTCTTGAAAATAATCCAACTTCATTTAATCTTCGTGATATCTTTTGTCAGGAAATTTTTTGTCTAGTTTCGGATGTAAAATCCCGGGATATTGAAGCTGCAGTTTTAAAACAATATGATCACTTTTACACTTTTCTTTCTTCCCTCTTAGTTGTTATTCGGAGTTGGCCTGATTTTCTCCTTTTAGTCTATGATAAACATTTTTTCTATTTTCAATATTCAGAAAAACAAAGCTTTTAGATGTTTTCGGTATTTTATCAATCTCCCCTACGGACATATTTTTTCAGCAGGATACCTTAAATAAACTGTTATTCTTGTGTAGATCGCTTTTTTTTTTTTTAATTTTTTTATTCGAAGTTGATATTTTAATAAATCTTTATCAAAATTGCTAAAGTTAGCATTCATTTTCTGCGTTCCTTAACTATTGAACACTTGTAATTTAATAAAGTTTATGTAAATGTAAAAAACTCATATGAATTCAAAATCAAAAATGAAAAAAAAAAATTTATTATTTAACTAGCATTATTGAACATTGGAATCACAAAAAAAAATTCCCCGTCATAGAAAAATTTAGAAGCCATTAAAAAAAAAAAAGAAAAAATGATTGACAGTTCCTTAACTTTTGGACTCTACTGTAAAAAGCCATAAAAATGATTAAGTAAAATCAAAAAGTAATACTATTCTGACTAGTTTTTTACTTTTTTTTGTTCGAAGAACAAACCAATTAATCTCTGGTTCTTGTAACAAGCAGTAATCTTTTCAATTTTTTTTTAGATATCAAAATTGAATTAGAAAACAACAATCATTACTAGGGCTGTGACAAGAATATTCTTTTTATGTAAGCATATTCTTTGCATACATAATATTCTTTTAACAAAATCATA
>JAUZSX010000056.1:1410414-1422523 GCA_034780655.1 Idiosepius hallami
TTTATATATATATATGTGTTTATATATATATATATATATATATATATATATATATATATATATAATATCCAAGAACCATCGATAACAAAGAGTATGAGATAAACCAGTAACCAACAGACAGATTAAGCGTGGGGGCTACGCGCGTAATAGGAAGGGATGTAAGGCGGGGTGAAGGTTGGTGGTGGTGCTTTTGCAGAGGCACTTGTGCTGTGCAGTGTGTCACACCCACATTTCCAAGGCAGGCAGCCACTCAGCGGCGGTCGGTACTTATCTAGAAAATACAAGCGCTGTCTTTTTTTTATTTTATTTTCTGTCTCCATCTATGTCTGTTGTATGCTTTCTTTCTTGTCTTGATAGTGTTTGTGCGCATGCGTCTGTCTGGATGGTTTGTTTATTTTAATTTTATTTTATTATTATTATTTTTTTTTTGTTATTTTACGCCATATTAACTTTTTTTCATAAACTTTTCTTGTTGTTTTTTGTTGTCTACGCGTAGATCTTTTACTAACACAATATTATATTTACCCGGTGAGCACCAACCCAAGTTTAGCACAAGGCCATTTTACGTGCTCTTACTCTGGCTTTTTACATTCGGTGTTACTGTTACCCTTCACCTAGATGAGATGCTCTCCCAAGCTAACGAGCCCCATCTGCCCGAGGCAGCTAAAGTGAAAGTAATGGTTCACGACTAGGATTTTTTTACATTCGGTGTTATCCTTCACCTAGATGAGATTATTATATTTACCTGGTGAGCACCAACCCAAGTTTTACGTGCTCTTACCCGGGCTTTTTACATTCGGCGTTACTGTTACCCTTCACCTAGATGAGATGCTCTCCCGAGCTAACGAGCCCCATCTGCCCGAGGCAGCTAAAGTGAAAGTAATGGTTTTGTCTGGGACTTGAACTCGCGTAATACGATTCCAGAACCCGAGCTTTTACCAATGCTCCACCGTTGTAAAGCTTAATTATATTCTATTTCTTTGTTACTTAAACCCTCCAAATTTATATTAGTGAAAAAAGGAATAGTTTTTAATGACCAATAGTTATGAGGGGGTCCACACAGAAAAAAGAAGGGAAATTTTCATACTGAAATAAAAATGCAGAGAGTTTATCAGTTAATACTGATAAGGAAATTTTATTATTGTAAATCTTACATAAAAGTGCCATCCTAAGTCTGTCTATGTCCAAGGAACAGTCTTTAGAAAGTTACTTTGCTAATTTCTGGTTTTGAGACTTGAAATTAGATGAGGTGTTCAGGCCTGTAGAAAAAATTCCATTTCGTTTTGAACAGGAAAAATATCTGCTAACTTGAAAAATTGGGTTGTTAAAGGCTTTTAAAATCCACTGTGTGGGGACTACATTGGTCGATGAGGAGTCAACATCACCACAGCTTACTAAAATAATTTTCAGCTTTCAGAAAAAATTTTTTATTATAGTTAAATAGAAATATTGTCTGGCCTTGCTCAAGGATTATTTCGATGCTCCTTTTGTGCTTATTTTGATATTTTTTTCTTTTTTTTATTCTAATTTAAAAAATAATTAATAAAGAAAAACAAATTGGAATTAAAAATGAATTAAAAAAAAACAAAATAAGCACAAAAGGAGCATCAAAATAATCCTCGAGCAAGGCCAGGCAATACTTTTAATTAACTATGAGAAGTAAAAATGTGATAGTTTTTTTTTTTAACAAAAGCATATAGTCACCGCCTTAGATATTAGTATCTACAGTATTAAAAGAAATGGTAAAAATCATAAAATAGTCAAGTAATGACAAAAATGTTCTTTAATAAAAGCGTAGTATAAAAGCCCGACTAATAATTACAGAATTAAAAGAAATGCTAAAATCGCAAAATAATCAAGTAGTGACAAAAATATTCAAATTAAAAAAGCATATTGTCACAGCCCTACTAATAACTAAAAAATTAAAAGAAATGCTAAAATCGAAAAATAGTCAAGTATTGATAAGAATATTTAAATAAAAAACACATATTGTTATAGCGCTATTTATTACGTATAATGGAAATTAAATATCCACAATTTTATAAGTGAATAAACTATTTTTATTTATAAATAACACTAACAAATAATTTCCAAGTTGAAGTCAAGAAAAATAAACTAAATTTAAATTTTTTTTTAATATTCATCTCATTACAAAATAAATGCTTTCTTGGACAAAACCACATAAATTAGTCTGTCACTAACGAAACAAAGGAAACCACATAATTTTCATTGTGTTAATAGGAATTTAATATATAAAAAAAGAAAAGCTGACTCTGAGAAAATTATATTTCTTTCCTTCATATTTCTGCTACTGCCACAGTTTTAGCAAAAAAAAAAAAAGTAAAATATAAATATATTTTTCAAACTCTACTTTCCCCTTGAAGGCATAACAAAGCAATCTACCATAAAAAAAATCCTTCTCCAGACTCTCCTGAGTGTCCAAAAAGTTACTGTGCACTAAGGGTATATAGAAATTTAAATAAACTGATAAACAATACATTTTAATATAAAACATTTATACTTAATTTTTTACAGAGAAAAAGGTTTTATTTATTTACGTATGATATACAAGGTGTCTAAAAAGTTACTGTGCACTAAGGTTATATAGAAATTTAAATAAACTAATAAACAGTACATTTTAATATAAAACATTTATACTTAATTTTTTACCGAGAAAAAGGTTTTATTTATTTACATATGATATACAAGGTGTCCAAAAAGTTACTGTGCACTATGGATATATAGAAATATGAATAAAATAATTAAAAAATCATTATATAACATTTAGACAATAGCAATAAAAAGGTTTTTTATCTATTTGCAGTATCATGGCTTATCTGAAAAGAAATGCTGGAAATGTCCTCCACTGGAATTTAGAGATTATTTTCTACTGCCCAAAAACTTTTCAGGCGCCCTGTATGAGGTACTGTCTTTACTTTTTGCATCTGGAACAATAGTTTTATAGCAACAATCAAACTATAATTAACCTCGTCTAAATTAGGGAGTCTATTCAAAATATTCAATGACAGCAGAGAGCAATCAACTGAACGGAGGATGAGGAATATGGAGATCTTTTGTTTTTCTATCACTTTTGCTGGTCTGGTTTAATGGCAGCAAGAATTGTTTTGTTGGAAGATCACTAGTTGCATTAATTTCTTAAACCAGATCAGTGGAGAATTGAAAGATTATTAAGTTTTCCCAAGGGTACTAACCTAGAATTAAATGTAATGGATGGATTGGTTCTTAGACTTGTATATCTTGATAAAGAGGACAGTGAAACACCACCGAAGATGGTATCTGTGTAGAGAAACAATTATTCAATGACAAACAAAGGGATATGAAAGAGAGTTTTGTGTTAGATTAGGAGAGAAAGAGTGAGAGAAAGGGAAGAGAGAGGAAGAGAGAGAGAGAGACAAGTGAGAGAGAGAGAAGGGGGAGAGAGAGAGACGAGATAGAGATGGGGGAGAGAGAGAGAGACAAGAGAGAGAGAGTGAGACAAGAGAGAGAGAGACAAGAGAGAGAGACAGACAGACAAGAGAGAGAGAGAGTCAAAAGAGACAGAGAGAGACAGAGAGAGAGAGACAGAGAGAGAGAGAGACAAGAAAGAGAGAGACAGGCAGACAAGAGAGAGAGACAGAGAGACAAGAAAGAGAGAGACAAGAGAGAGAGAGAGAGAGACAAGAGAGAGAGAGACAAGAGAGAGAGAGAGACAAGAGAGAGAGTGAGACAGACAAGAGAGAGAGAGACAGACAAGAGAGAGAGAGTCAAGAGAGACAAGAGAGAGAGAGAGAGACAGAGAGAGAGACAGACAGACAGACAAGAGAGAGAGAGAGACAAGAGAGAGAAAGTCAAAAGAGACATAGAGAGAGAGACAAGAAAGAGAGAGAGAGACAAGAAAGAGAGAGTGAGACAAGAAAGAGAGAGAGAGACAAGAAAGAGAGAGAGAGAGACAAGAGAGAGAAAGTCAAAAGAGACATAGAGAAAGAGAGAGAGAGAGAGAGAGAGACAAGAGAGAGAGAAAGAGAGAGAAAGGTCTTTCCTGAAATTGACCCACAACAATGCCAACTAAAAACAAAAACAAATGAAGGCAAAAAGAATCAAAGTTTTTAAGAGAAATAAAAAAAAAAGGGGTACCAAAATAGAATGCGGAGAAAAGAATGTTCTGGAACCATGCATTTTCTGAGACACACCCAATCAATGGCAAGTTTGTTTGTTTTGTCTTTTACACCATATCAACCTTTGTTAGGTCATTTAATGCCAAGATCAAACATTGTACACAATGACACAAAAATCGCTATTTAACCCATAGCTGGAGGGAATGTGGGGATTCATACCTATCCCACTGGTATTGGGCAGCGAGGTCGGAGCATTGGTAAAAGCTCAGGCTCTGAAATCATATTACATGAGTTTAAATCCCTGCCAAAACCATTGCATTCATCTTAAAAATGTCCTTGTGACAAACTTGGTTGTTGCTGCTAACAAAGTAAATAATACCTTTCCCATGGGTATTTGTCCAATTATGAAAAAAAATGGATTGACTAGGATTTGAACTTTTAAAACGTATCGAGATAGTCAATAATAAAGATGGAGACAAGTAGTAGTATATATTTTTGTATATATATATATATATATATATATATATATTAATCTAAGTAATAAGATTGCCTAAATTTATAGAATGCTCAATATCAGTGATAGTGTGTATATTAGTTAAGCGTAATATATATATATATATATATATATATATATACATATGCACATGAGTGTGCGTGTAATGCTGAAAAATATTAAAGAATGTGAAAATCTACCTTATCTGTATATTTTATATGTGTGTGACTGTGCTTATGTATGATTAAGAATATTAAAATTTTTTACAAGTGAAAATTATTTCTTTGAAATTTTTTTAAGTTGTGTTTAAAAGCAAAGATAGCATGAAACTACACAATATTGGAGAAGAATAATGATATTTGCTTCATAATGACAGATTATAGCCATCTGATTATGGCTTAGTTTTCCCCCCTGAATTGAAAATTTTATCTTTAGGGCATAAACACCAAAGTGTCTCTTAAGATTTAAATGTTTAAAAATGAAAATAGCATAACTTACTTGAGACATTTTTAGAAGCTACTAAGTTCAATTTTCTATAGATTCTTATATGTGTGAACCAGGCTGTTTAACTCAGCTACATTAAATGAGTTTATTAACCAGAGGTAGACATCAATATAGAGTTTGTAAGTTCTCATGTGCCAACATAACCCATTTCTCTTGAATGGTTTATAATGGCACACCAGATTATACGATAATTTACATCTAATTCATGTGTTTGTGAATATATATATATATGTGTGTGTGTGTGATTAAATATTCCAATTCTACAGTCCCTAAATGTCCTTCCTACCAAATTTCAGAAATATTGAATATGTAGAAGTATGTTTTTTTTAATTTCAAAAAACACTGAAATTTCGCGACGTTTTGTGGACCAAATTTGGGAGCAAAATTTGCAAATATTACACCCCCCTAAAATCTGAACGGTATGGTTTAGGACCAAATAATTTGGAAAATCATCCTAACTCATCAAAAGGAACATTTTGCCAAATTTCAAGTAATTTGGTGTCGGTGGGTGTAATGGCCTGGTGAATTGACATGGAATGACCCTATTGTCATAGACCTAGTTATAAATCACAGAAAGTTTAGCCTAGAGTTATTTAATAATAGTTCCCACTTTAAAATTCATTAGGAAACTCTTAGAAATCAAGGGGGGGGTTGATAAAAAGCACCAAGAATTTTTAACAAGCCATAGAGAATATATGAAATTAAAATAAATTTTCCAAAGAATTAGTAAGCTTCCATTCAATTCTTTAGTCTAGAAATAATATTTATAAAGAAGAAATGGTATGGAATCACTTACCAACATAGGCTTGCAGGTGAACATTGAGTGGACAGATGCTAAGCAAATAGCAAATTAATTGTGTGGACGGCAGTCAGAGCTCCACCATGCAGAGACACACACACTCCCACTAATAAATCTAGTGGAGTAACCCCCTGAAAAATAAATAAATAAATAATAGTAAAACAAAATATTAATGAAAATAAAAAAAATAAAAAACTAATATTTCTAAAATGGTAATGAAATTAAAAAGAAAAAAATATATACTTAAAACTAGATTCATATCACCAAATTGGCAAATATCACATTAGAAATAGAAAATATTGTCTAAAATAAATTCATTTTCTTCAACTCATTACCCATTTATCTAAATTTTATTTCTTGGAGAATAAATTGCATTTTTTTCTTTATCATTTAACTGCAGCAGCAGGTCTTAGTTTTTGGTTTTTATGATTCTTTTATGAGATTTATGAATAAATCTGAAAGTTTGTAACAAGAATCAAAAGTAATCAATGCTGATTTTAAGATTCAAATTTTGCCTTTAATTAAATTAATGTAATAAAAAAGTTCAGCTTACAAATTTATATATATATATATATATATATATATATATACACACACATTTATGTATGTGCATCATCATCCGTATATATAAACAAAAGATATAATCAGTTATTAGTGTCATTCATTACTGATTTTCAAATCAAAAGAGTTATTTTAAAGGGGAGGTAATTCCTATATTTCCCTAATCTAATTAGAGTATGTATAAGTAAATAGATGTTTGCATCTGTTTGTTTAAACTACAACTGCTTACTACTAACTTAATCCCTCCATCCTCTTGTTTATCCTTTTCTTTTATTTGTTCAATCATAAATATATAAAAGTATATTTTAGATCCCCAAGTAGGTACTTAACTCCCAACATTGAAATGATGCATAATATTGAATGATACAAAAATACTTAAATTCAATTGATATTGAAAAGAAAAGACCCTAATTTTTTTTTTCAAAGATTATTCAACAATCAAATTAAATTTAAATAAAAACTAGGATATTTGGAATTCAGCAAAATAGGGTTAATATTTTAGCATCCAAATCACTTATTTCATTTATTTAAAATATTCTGACATATATGACACTGATTTCTTCAATAAATATGTATAGAATTAAATTCTAATTTAATGCAATTATTTTCTTAGTAATGAATTTTCCTGAAGCTGCTTGTTGATTTTCCTAATTCTAAGTTTTAAGTGTTCAAAGATAAATATGTTTTTTTTATTTTTAAATGGGTCTACATTATCAAAATTTTGTCATTGCATTTGTCAATGTGTATTGGAAATTATTTTTATTCATACAGACCTTGATGTGAACGTTTTTATGAGTTGCGAGTCTTTTCAATGTTTTTATATTGGACATAATAAAAAGTAGTTAAAGAGGCTTCTATTAGAATAATCACAGAAAGTCTAACACAAAATTGATAATTATTGAATTGTTTTTTTTAATTAAATTGATTTACACATCTTTAAAACATTTCTTTGAGCTTTTACTTAGATGTAAAGGTCCAATAAATGTTATTTTATCTTGTATGTAAACAATAAACAACAATTAACAATTTTACTTGGATCTAAGTTAAAGTAAATTTACCCTGCAAAATGCAAATGGCATTAAAATAATTTTCATTAAGGATTAACTCAGAACATGTCCCACTTCCATCAATATTAGCTTAAATTGTTCTCTCTCTTTCTCTCCCCCCACACACACATATTTAAGGTAGGTCTTCTGAAGTCTATATTAAAAAAATTTCAGTCTTAAAACAAATATTCTGAAATTCTATATCTAGATAACCTTAATTATTTAGTAATAAACTTAAAATTAATTTGTAATATTATTAAAATTGGATCTTGTTTTGACAATTAGATATTTTCAGAGAAAATTTATGAAAATTTTTAAGTAGGCCCTTCTCAAAAATAAATCAGTATTAAAATGGAACCTAGATGAAATTCACATCTTGTGAAGAAACTTTAAATGTTTCTCTAAAATTCAAAAATAGTCTTTTTATAAAACAAAAAATGGTTTAAAAACCAGATTCATTTTTAATTTACTCTAATTTCTTAGATCTTCAGTTTGATAGGGAAAATTCTCTGAGGAAATTTTTTGTGATATTGTCCCTATTTTAGTTTACTTTGGATATGATTTAACAAGAAAAATTTTTAAAGTTTCAGAAACGGACCACCACCACCCACACACTACACACCAGTGCAAGTGAGTGACCCAACAACCCACCCACCAGTCATCACACCCGGGACCCCACTCACCAGTTACACCAGACATTATTAGTAATAATAATAGTATTCAATTGATTATTTACAAAATATCCTAATTTGAACAAACAAAAATCAAAATAAAAAATAATCTATGCTTGCTTGTACGATAAAATGGCTGACTAATTAAAACAATAAAATTAAAATTATTGAGTTTGATACAAGTGTATTGTTAAAGTAAGCCAACTCTTTATTTTCTAAAATTGTGGAAGATTTTACTTAAGAAAAAGCGAAAGTAGTAAAAATATGTTATAAAAGGGTTGCATAAAAAATTAAACAACCAAAAACAATTTATTTTCTTCAACAACATTTTTAAACTTAATTTAAAAATGTTGTTTTTTTGCATTTTGGGGAAAATATAGCCAAGTTTCAGGAAGAACACGAATTATTGCTTGTTTATTCGTATTAAGATTAAATAACATTTGGTCGACCTGAAAGGACACTCTGGCACCTGGACATACAACTGCCAAAAATATTATTTAATGCAAAGATTAAAAGAATATTTTGAGGAAACTAAAATAAGGATATTCCAATAATTTCAATGAAAAACCGTAAAAATCAATAAGTCAGTTACCAGTAAAACAGTACAGGAAGATTTAATAACTACAAACACTAAACACTACTTACTTCACTTTCATATTAGACTTAGAATACTAAGTGTTAGTTGTTGTTATTATTATTATTATTATTATTATTATTATTTATATAAACTTCTTAAGGTTTTTCATTTCAATAAAAAAAATTAAAACGAAACTAATTTCAATTTTATAACAATTTTGTTTGTTTCCAAGTCTCCGAACAATAACATCAAGACGGAAGTGAAAATATAAACAAATGAATCAACAACAACAAAAGCTGAAAATCTAGGCATCAATTTTGAACCTTAATTCTTTCAAGATAGAAATTATTGTTATTTTCAGTTAAAAAAGATCATTATTTTTTAATTTTCTTCATACCTAAAGTGTAGATAATTCTTCTGGTAGTATCAATTAACTGTTCTTCTACTAATAACATTTATTTCTGCCCATTTTTAATCTACTTTTTAACATAATAAAGTTTTGTTTTTTTGTTTTTTTAATTTAATCAAAATTAAAAAATAAAATAAGTTTTGAATAGAAAAGATTTGTAAGTTTAGTTTCTCACAAAAAGTTTTCCTCAATTCGGAACACTTTTGGTTTGGATTAAAATTTAATTCTTTAAAAAAATTCTTGAAAAATTTCGAAGTAATAAATAAAATAAATTATCCGTGTAAGAATATTTTTCATTTCCAGTTAAATTATTTTTATGAGTGAAATTCAAAAGAACAGAAAATAAAAATTTGGTTGTTTGTTTTCAATGTTTTTTTTTTAAGGAAAGTAAATCAAGAAAATAAAAAATAAACTATAATAATTTTTAAAAGGAAAATTTACATACAATTGAATAAAAATTTATTAAGACTCCTAAAAATTCTTAATTTTTATTCCATTAATAATGCTTAGAATTTCCGTCCAAGATTTTTTCAACTCGATTTTTTAAAAGATTTTTTTCCATTAAAATTGAAGAAGAAAAAACTTAATCCAGTTGAAAACAGTTTTTTCAACACAAAAAATTGTTTGTTACGAAGAGGGTTATTAAAAGTGAATAAAAAACATCAGTTACGTTAAAATTTAATCATTTTCAAAAAATAGTTTTCTTAAGTCTTTTTTCAAGAAAATAATTTAAGCGTTGAAAATTAAACAGAAATATGTTTATTAAATAATTCAAATTAAAAATAAAAGATTAGTCAACACTTTTTTTCCATCTAAACGAATTTGAAATTTAGGTTAAACATGCAACATTTGCAACTGACTACAAAAACAACAAAGTGTGTGGATCAAATATTATTACCAACATGACTAACTTAAGTTTTTTTTTAATTAACCATGGCCATGAAGGATCGATTAATTAAAAAAAATATGAGAGATCGTTATTAAACCCCCAATCTTTTGGGGGGATCAATTTACAACACGAAATAAATTATGGAATAAACCCCCAATTTAAAAAAAAAATTAAATAAATAAATAAAGAACCTACTAAAAGTTTATTTTCTGGCGCAATATCTTTAGTTCTGGATTGAAAAAGATGTCCACAGATTCTTATAGCTTTAACAAAAAGTAGAATTATTTGGTAGAAATTTCTCGAAATGTGATATTTTGTCGTGGAAAAGGAATTGAAAGAGTCGACATAAGTCTGGACGAACGACAGCCATGATGAGAGATTTCTTCCTCTTTCCAAAAATATCTTTTCTTTTTTCTAAGCTTAAAAAATCAAAATAAAATTAACTTTCTGCCTTGAAAAACACGCTATAATACAAAACAATGTTTCTAAAAGCTAAAGATGATATAATGAAGTGTAAGGCCTTGATATTGTTTTCCAAAAGATCACTATTAATGCCTCGTTTCTCTAAGAATTGCCATTAAATGGGGGATTAATTTTCTATTGTGTATAAACAAAAAATTGATCCCCTACTTTCCGGACACCCGATCTTTTATCTACTGACTTTATGCAACACTAAGTTCTATTCGGATATTTCACACAAACTTTCTTGCTTCCTTACCTTTTTGTATAAATAAATGGACCTTATAAGCGGTAGGAGAATCGGTTAATGCCCGGTTTGGGGGTAAATTAATAAGCAAAAGTGCCAGCTAAAAGCACGACATTAAAACAGCCCGGAATCGGTCGGATTTAGAAAAATAACGTCTCTCTTCACAAACCAATCAAATCGCTGCTTAGGCATATCTGTCGTCTGCATGGGACAATATCTTATAATTATAACCAAATTAAAAAACAATTAAAAGCCTAAATACCCGAATAATTTTTAAATTTAGTCAAAATTTAATAAACAGTTTAAAAAAATATAATAATTTATAATTTGAAATTCATCGCCTTTTTCCGCTAAGGTTAGCTCTCACGATGGCGGATAAACCGGAAGAGAACGTAACGAGTTATAATGTGTCAAACCGAAAGTTTAATTTCTTGATTTATCAAATTAGCATTCATTGTTTATTTTCATATGATCTTAAAAGATTAATTTGTTTAATAATCATTTTAAATGAATATGTATAAAATTTGATTAACAAAATTACAATTGTTCTTTGTAATATTTTATAACACAGTACAGATTTTTTTTCTTGATTTAAGGTTGTTTTAAATTAAATGTCACTTCATTTCATTGTTTATTTATTTAATCAGATTTCTTTTTGGGTTTTGTTTAGATCTGCCTGTATTTAATATTTCAGATTTATTATGAAATCAAGCACACGGCTGTTAAAAGTTAATATTTATTGCTTGAAAATTGTGAGAAAATAATGAAAATAATTTTTGCTGAATTTAATTTCAAAGACTTGTTTTTGTAATTTTTTATTTTCTGGTTGTTTTTTAATCGTGTTGTTTTTATATTTTTTTTATCAAAATTATTCGAATGTTTTTAAGTTATTTAAATCTAATATTAGAAAAATTGTTACTACTCACTGTATTTTGGTGAAGGATTTTTCGAAATGCAATAGACTAATAATAATAAAGCGTGCAGTTGCAGTTGTTGGTTGCAGTGAAATGAACATTTATATTAAACTTTCTAAATTCTATTTTTCCGTAAAAATAATAATAATATTCATTAAGGAATATGTTTTAAGTATAAAGACAATATTTTTTTCTTTTCACTTTCACTCCTAAATCCTTCAGTTAGGGCAAATTATTTTGACAGCCAGTTCAATTTTGATTCTGACAATTAACAAACAGAAAACCTAAAGAACGCTATCAAAGGAACGATACTGGCTGAAGAAACATAGGAGAGAACCAACGTCAAGTATATAAAAATGAAATTTTAAATGACCTTGTGCCAAACTTGGGTGGTGCTGCTGCTCACCTAGTATATATAATATAAA
>JAUZSX010000056.1:1427342-1443358 GCA_034780655.1 Idiosepius hallami
GTGTGTATGTATATATATGTGTGTGTGTGTGTGTATATATATATATATATATATATATGTGTGTATGGCAGCGAAGGTGGAGAATTGGTAAAAGCTTGGGCTCTGGATTTATTTTATGTGAGTTCAAATCCCAGTCAAAACCACTACATTCATCTTTCGATGCCTTGGGCAAATGGGGCTCGTTAACTTGGGAGAGCAGCTACTCTCGTTGAGGGGCAACGCTGAATGCAAAAAAAAGCCCAGGTATATAAAGCACATAAAAAATGGCCTTGTGCTTAACTTGGGTTGGTGCTCGACCAAGTAAATATAATATATATGTACATGAATTCATTTGTAAATGTCAAACTTTTGTTTTCTTTCAGTCAAAACAAATTGGATGAAGCCCTGCTCACTTCAGGCCGCGTCTCAGATGCTTTGAATTCTCTGCAGGAATGGTTAAGCAAAGCAGAGACGACTTTATCTGAAGATCTACCAATTCTTGGAGACTATGACACGGTCAATTTGTTAATAGAACAACATAAGGTATGTTCCAAACACTTTTCACGTTTGTCTCTTTTGATCATAATAATTTTTGACACTTGATGTCTTGACGAAGCAGTTGTAAAAGAGATTGGTGAGAAAGAAATGACTGGTAATATTTTTCAGTGATGGGAAGAAAATTCATAAGTGAATATAACTTATTTGTACAGAAAAAAAAGTGTGGGTCATTTTAATTTAAGAAATTATATTCAAAATCTTAAAAATAGTATTTTTCAAATAATTTTAAAATAATAAATAATTATTTGATTATTCTAATAATGGTATAATAAATAGTTCTAGTATCATTGTGATAATGGTATAATAATAATTAATTCTAGTATCATTGTGACAATAGTATGATAATAATTAATTCTAGTATCATTGTAATAATGGTATAATAATAATTAATTCTAGCATCATTCTAATAATGGTATAAAATAATTAATTCTAGTATCATTCTAATAACAGTATAATAATAATTCTAGTATTATGCCAATAATGGTATAATAATTAATAATTCTAGTATTATGCCAATAATGGTATAATTTTGATAGTAAAGCCTAAAAAGGTTCAAAGAGAGAATGAAATATGAATCAATCTAAACAATAAATGACTCATTATCAAAAATCTTTTAAACTTGTATTTTTCAACCTTTTTTTTTTATTAATTTCTCAATTTTTAAATCTATTTTCTGATTATTTTTTCATTTCAAATATTTTTTGTCCATTTATTCTTCAGTCTGTCCAACAAGAATTATTGGCCCGAGAACAAACGTTAGAAGCTGTTAAATCTGCTGGCAACGTCCCCGATCAACATTTAGAAGATCTCATTACTTTGTGGAATAGAATTAACCTTTTAAGTGAAAACAGAGAGACCAGACTCAAGGAGGCACTAACTTTGGTAAGTACAACCAGAAAAAAAAAAGATCAATAACACCCCTGAAACAATTGTGTGTGTGTGTGTGTGTGTGTGTGTGTGTGTCTTGGCATACTAACCTCTGCGGATTTAGCCAGCTCAACCACTGAACAGGCGTGATTCAGTGTTGAAACTATTGGGTTGGCCTAAAAGTTTATTCATTTTTTTTTAAAGTGGAGATTTTATTAAATTGATTTTTCACACCAAATTTGGAAATCTCTAGAACAGTGGTTTTCAACCAAGGTTCCACGTATGTTTAGGATTCCATTAGTTCAGTTTCGGGGTTCCACTATTTCTCAATTTTTTTATGTAGAACAACACAAAAATAAACATGATAAATCTTATTTGATAAAATCTATTTTACTATTTTATGCTTATTTTAAAATTTTAAGTTTTATTGTTTAAAAATACTAAATTTTATACAACCTCACCCCATTTTAAAATATGGAAGATTAACTTAGTCTAAGATCCAATTTCACAGTTTTGCAAGAAACACCAGGCTCAAGTTTCCCAATCTATTCAAACAAGTACATTTAAAATAAAACATTTACAATACTCTAAAAATAAGTGTTTTTATTTTATTTTATTAAATAAATGCCATTTCTGGCATGAGAAAATAAAATTATTGTTCAGAGGTTCCTTTAGCCATCGGATGTTTCCATAGGGTTCCACTCTAATAAAAAGGTTGAACAGAATTGCTTAAGAATATCTGTGCTTTGTCTGGTTGCCAAACTATGATCTTGTCCAATGACAGATTTCACTTGATCATTATCAATCACTTTTAGCCTGCCAGATCTAGGAATATCTCTCCTTGAAAAATTTATTTTCAGAACTGATCAAACCATTTCTGGTGCACCCGTTCCATGACTACATCCTCCCTTTAGACAAGGCCTATTAGCCCAGGAAAAAAAACGTGTCAACCTTGCACCCAACTGACTAATTAATTTCAGTGAGTCCAATGGGTACCCTTAAATCAAAGACCATAACCAATAGTCAAAATGAGTTATATTATGGTAAACATACAGAAACACGTTCAGGGGACCCTAAGCTACATTTGAACCCATTAAAATCAAATTGTTGGTTGGGTGCAAGATCGACACGATTTTTTCCTAGACTATATCTTTCTGTATCTTTATGTAGCTTTCTTTCCCCTTTTCCATAGTAAATAAAAGCATTGGGTTTCTTTAATGGTATGTCCTTGATCGTCCATTTCAAATCCCTTAAATATAAGCAAAAATGTAAATAATCCTCTGCTCAGAGGTTTGGGCAGCAAAGGTAGAGCAATGGTAAAAGCTTAAACTCTGGAATAGTCTAATACAATTTCAAAACCATTACATTTACTTCCAGCTATCTCAGGTGGATGAGGCTCGTTAAGTCAGGAGAGTAACTCATCTAGGAGTAAAGATGACAATAATTCCAATAACCCAAGTGGATGAGACCTGTCAACTCAATGAGAGTAACTTATAAATGTGTTTTATTTTTGTTGCAGGCTGATGAGTTCCAGGAAGTGGTCCAAGTAATGAGGGAGTTTCTTCCGACCGCTGAAGCTGAACTAAAATTCCGTCCTCTCCCTGATGATGAATTTGCTATTATTCATTTAATTGAGAGACATGAGGTGAGCAGTTTTTCTTTGCTTTTTTTTTAATACCTAAACATCAAATCTTAAACGTTTTTGGCATTAAATGATCTTTAAGCTTGATTTAAGTGCTAAACAAAACCTTCCATATTGGATTTCAACCAAACAATTTTTAACAAATGAATTTACATGCGAGAGTAAATTAAAAAAGTTTTCAGACAAGTCGAAGAAAAACTTTATGGAAGTTGCAAAATTATTTTTCTACATCAGATCTACCTAACACAATAAACTTCTGCAAGCAATGTTTCTATAAAAACAATTCCCTCTTGATAAAACTTATACTAACCTCATTTTCACTCAGACTGAGTTTAAGTCATTTGTCTTAGAGCTTTTGGATTAACCCTCGTGTGAGTGTGAAAAAAAAGTGAGACGCAAGGGTGTCGAAGATCTTTTTTTCTGGATGATTTGATATGGAATGACCCATAAACATTTGTTTGCCAAATTTGAAATCAGAAAGCTAAAGGATTTTTTATCCTTTGTTAAATTTTGACTTGAAATCCAATAAAAATAATTTAATTTTTATTGCTAGAAATTGATGCAAATGAATATATCTAACTTTTTTGGTCAAAAGACCAAATAACACAGCAATCAATCAAGAGGCCAAGTCACTAATACTTTTTATTTTTTGGATAGGAGGCATAGAGGTTCTCCAAGGTCTTTAGGATGTCACCACCTTTAGTATGTTTGTATAACCAAAACACCAAGTTACAGAGAAAGTCATTTACCAAACACTCCATCACATGCTAATAAGAAACATAACTTGATGTTCACAAATTTTTTATAGTAAATTCCCTATCATTAAAATTGAATGTTTCACCAATGATTTTCTAATTTTCATTGCCCTATGGCTTTAAATCTAAGACACAGTGGCATTTGTGGTGCTCAAGCATACATCACTAAAATCAAAATAATAAAATTATATATTAATAATGTGGAATATAGTCTTGTTTTAAAATGAAAAAGTCTTTGCATCTTGTCTCATTCTAAAAATGGATAAATGGCCTAATTTTTATTTTCATTTTTCTAACAGAAATTTCAAGAACAACTGCGTAACCACCAAGATACTGTTGATAAAATCAAAACACTCGCAGAAGAAATTCTTCTAAATTGTCATCCAAATGCAATTCGATTTGTGAAATATTACTTAACAATTACACAGACCAGGTGGGACCAGGTAAGAAGTGCTCATTCTGTCTTCTCTTCTTCCAATGCCATTTTTCTTGGCATTCTGTTCTTCTTTTGGTTTCCTATAAAACTGTCTGCTCATTAGTCTAATTATAATATTTCTCTTCTCTTTCAGTTGGTTCAGCGTGCTCGCAGCCGGGCCCAGCGTCTCCAGGAGGCTCTGAAGAGTATCCAAGGTAATGCTGCCCTATTGGAGGAATTACTAGCTTGGCTTACAGATGCTCAAGTCTTACTCGCCACAAAAGAGAAGGACCCCATCCCACATGACTTGAATGTAGTAGAAACTTTGCTTAAGGAACATTTGGTGAGTTGAAAAGATTTTTTGGAAGATGCTTTATAACTAGAACTGTGACAAGAATATTGTTTTTATGTAAGCATATTCTTTGCATACAGAATATTCTTTTAACAAAAGCATATTCTTTTTTTAAAAAAAGCATATTCTTAAGCATATGCTTGAAGAATATTTCCAATATACAAAAAGAATATAAAGCATATTTTTAAAAGAATATTGTTACAGCTCTATATATAATATTATATTTGCAATTTAACTTTTCTAATGTTAATTTTCGAGCTTATTTGCATCTGGTTTGAACAAATATTTGTATTTATACATATTATCACTCAAGTGTGTGGATATAGAACAATACTCATATATTACATTTGAAATTGCCATTGGAAAATAGTTTTCATGATATTAAGATTTCTAATACCCACACTTTTCAGTGGTTTTCAATGGCGGTAGCCATTTTGGTTGTTTTGACTTTAGAGGAAAAAGGAAAAGTTTTTACATATGCATATTTCCCCTTTCTTTTTCTTGCCTAAAGTCAAAGTAAAACAAAAATGGCCGCTATTGAAAACCATTGGAAAAAACAGAAACTAAAGGTCTTAATACCATGAAAATTATTTGTCAGCGGCAAATTTTAAATGTTATAATTCTTCAAACTAGACCTGAATACCCCTTTAAAACAACATAAGCAAGCAAGGTGAGTGTAGTTGGTTCTAGTGATTAAATTGACGAAAATTAGAATGTAAACAAGCTGTGCCTACTAAAGATAGTAACATTTCTTTATTTCTTCCATTTTGAAAAATTCAGGGTAGAATTTCCAGATATCATTAAATTGAATAAATCCTTTCATTTTTTCGGTTTTATTTTTAAGGAACTTCATGAGGAGGTAACCACTAAAAATGCTGACGTTGATCGTCTGACAAAGATTGTGAATTGTGAATCTAAATTGTCCCAGGGACGTCATTATGGCAGGTAACAAAATTCTTCTGATAATACATGGGCCTTTGTCAAATAAGGATTGAATTACTTTGTTTTAGGATATATCAAACTCTACAAAAATTTAATTATGTATTTTTCTTGTGTGTTTATTTTACTATCTATATACTTATGGTCATCATGTTTGAACGGGTTCTACATCCGATTTTGAATTTACAGGCATGCGCATTGCTGGATCAAGTAGATCCTCTATTTTCAGAAGAAAATAAGAATTTAAACTGAGAACACTGGTATCCTTAAATGGTCACCCTTCTAACTACTTTTCAGGCTCGATATTGCTTGGTGATCTGATGGGAACTGGTGTCTCCAATGCAACTTGACCATATAAATCATTTTTAGCAAAATAGAAGTGGTTATTGCTGCTTAAAAAAATCTTTTTTAAAAAACACAGAGAAGATACGAAAAAGCATTTTATAAAAATTTTTTTTTTCTTAAACAAATGTTGTTCAAAAAAAAAAAATAATTATTTAAAAAAAAAAACTAAATGTAACATAAAATGAATAACTGACCCAATGGGTCATGGGTGTTCTAGTCATTATTTAATCCTCTTCATCCCTGGTGAGACATAAGTCTTACATATTAACATAAGGTGACAAGAAATAAAGAAGAAAATCAAAGATTAATGGGATGCTTTTTTAACTTCTTTTATGCACGTACTGTGATGTTCATGTTAAGTTTTTTTCCTTTCTTGGTTGTTTTGAGACGACACCAAGGCCATCGTTTTCATATAAAATGCTATGTATTTATTTTTTTTTTGAAATTGAAAGTATGACACTCATTGTCAATCATTCAAATAATATCTTTATTGAATTATTAAATAAGGCTTCAACGATCTGCCTCCATCTGGACCTGTCTTGAGCAACATGCCGAGCCTCACCCCAAGTTAGATTTATTTCCTTCAGCTCAGCTGTCACCGTTTGCCACCACATGTTTTTGGGCCGGCTTTGCTTCCTTTTCCCAGGTGGAGTCCATCGTAGTACGATCTTGCACATAGAATTCTTTATTTATTTTGTCCTTTCTTCAGGTGATCGATCCCAGGAACCTTCTTATCGTAATCGGGAATTATAGAATTTCTAACTTGACCCTTTATTGAAACTATGGGGTTAGCCTGCTCTCGTATCACCGTAGTTTGAACAAAGGTTTAATTTCGAAATTCTTTAATTCCCGAATCGATCACCTGAAGAAGACTGAAGGGTTAATCGGCCAAAACGTTGTGAATATAGCAATGATAAGGATGAGGACAACAGTCCAAATAATAGTTGTACAAAACTAAATACATTTTTTTTTAAATGACCAAAGTTAGTCAATGCAGACTGAAATTAGTCAGTAAAAATGGACTATGGTTCTACAACTAAATTGACCCTACTACAAAAAAAATATTTGAAAGGCACACCATTGACCTTATCAAGGTTACCATGCAATTAATGTTTCCTAAAATCAACACTTGAACTGGAAATAATCTTATGAGATTATTTTTCCTTTTTAAGAATATTTGCACTGATTAAAATCTCTCTGAAGAAATTATTTCTCACGATTCATATGCAGATCATTTCAAAATGTCAATTGGTTATTTTTAAACTAGCAATTGGAAGTTGAATGAAATGGATGGTCATAATCCGAGAGTAGCAACCCTTCAAACCAAATGGCGGATGGTTTGGCGAATGTCTGTTGACCGCAAGAAGAAATTGCAAGATGCACTGGATACATTATTAGAGGTGGGTGGATCAGATTGTTCTTTTTATTCTGACATGATTTGTTAAAATTCAGACTTGTTTTTTGTTTTGATTTTTTTATTCATACATGGTACGATATGATAAGTAAAAAAATCAAATATCAGTTTTTATAAATTGATTGAATTTTTAATTAAAAATTTTAGATTAAAGATTTTTTTTCAATTTTTATCAAATTTGGTTCTCTTTTCAACTATTATAGAATGATTAACATTTAATGTTGAACTTTAAAAAAATATCAAATAATCTAGAAATTTCGGTTTTCGTTTAAATTTGTAAAAAGTTTTTGTGATGCATTTTTTTATTTACTTAAACTGTTTTTCTTTCTTTTAAAGCTTGAGAGTTTCAAAAACTTTGATTTTGATCTCTGGCGCCAGAGGTATTTGAGTTGGATCCAGGAAAAGAAATTCCGCATCACAGACTTCTTCAGGCGGCAGGACAAAGACTGTGATGGTGCTTTAACAAGAAGAGAATTTGTAGACGGCATGTTGCAATCAAGTAAGTTGTCTTTTCTTTGCTTTTCTTGTACTTTCACTCATTTTTAGAAGGTATTTTATATATAATAATAATCTCATTCATTTCGTGTGTACAGTTGTCCATGACTAGCACAGCTCTGCCTTTTTGTGGTTGTTTGAACATTGGTTTGCCACTTCATCTGGTCAGTTGTTTTTCCCCCCCTAAGCTTCCAAGTCTTCTCTGGGTCATCTGATTGCTGGAGCTCCATCGATGTACAAATTGTAGGCTTTGGTAACCCAACCATTGCTCCTCTGAGCATGGCCAAACCACTGGAGGGCTACTTCTAGGGGAGGTATTTGAAGCATTGAGTTCTGAGTTGCGTTTCATCTGCAAAAGCAATAAAAACATTGAAAACCAAGTAATGAAAATTTAAAGTTCAATTTTTGCTTTTTTCTCTATAAAAAGTGTTTCAACAAAATTTTCCACAAATTGTTTGTCTCCTTTGCTATTATGTTTTTGCTACCAGTATCAAGTGTAAATTTGGATGATTCTATTTATTATGAGGAGTTTCTATTAAAATTCAAAAGAATGACAGAATTCATGTTTAACAAACATTTTTAATTTTTTCTCTAAAGCTACGGCTTCCCAACAAAGGGTGCTCACAACCTCTTTTTTGGTCCACATGTAGTGATTTAAATAACACAATATACACTATTCGATTCATAGCTAGAAGGAACGTAGGGATTCATAGCTTTCTTAAGGGTATTTACTCCAAATGTGAACGTAAACAGAATGACTTGGATTCAATCTCACATATTAAAATACTGAGATTTTTAATTTTTTTAGTTTTGCTTTATTTATTTCAAACAATATATTAGATAAAAAATTCCCGTTGACAATACCTAACAGCGAAATGTACATATGGAAATATTAATATAAATAAATAAATATTATTCTCATATGTCAAATTTTTCAAAATATTGTCTGGAAACATTTAATTTTTTCTACACACACACACACACATATATATATATATATACAAATATAATACTGAGGTCAAACTATCCCCTGTCCTAAGTGGATCTTTCCTTTTATCCTTAAAGAAAGGTTGAATCGTAAACTGGCTGCTCATTATTGCTGCTTAACAGTGTTAAAAGCTACGACAAAAATTAATTTTCTTTTTTCTTTTGTCTTTTTTAAGTCGTCAATTTAATTCAAACTCTGCTTTTCTCTTCTCTTTCAGAATTCCCTACTAACAAAACAGAGTTAAATGCTGTCTTTGATATTTTCGACCATAGCCACACTGGCAGGATTGACTACCGTAATTTTATAGATGCAATGAAGCCTGACAGACATGTAAGTAGAACTTGAGAGCACTTGATTCAAATCTTGTCTGGTTTACTCGGAGAGCAGGTCTCATGCCATTGGAGATAAATGCTTTGATGTTGAGATTCTAATACACAAGTTCAAATCCTACTTGTTCCATTGGCTTAACATTTTCGTTAATGCAAAAATTAACTTGATTTTAAAAATATATTGCTTTTAATTTGATTGGTTAATATGTTTTGCTATTTTAATTTTAGAAACCTCAACTGGGATTAAAGGTTGCACAATAACACCTGACCAGGTAAAAAAAAAAAGAAGTGTACTTTCAAAAACTGCTCACTAAAGAAATAAAAGAGCGTTGAGATAGAGCATTGGTAAAAAGCTTAGACTATAGAATCATATCATGCAAGTTCAAATCCTAGTCAAAACCATTGCATCTACCTTTAGCTGCCTTGAGCAGATCAGGCTTGTTAACCCAGGAGAGTATCTCATCTAGGTGAAAGGCAGCACTGATTTCAAAAGCCGAAAAATGTCCTCCAGGTTTGGGGGTTGAGCATAAGGCTAGCGACTCTTTCTCATAAAACAAGTATGCTATGCAAACAGCAAAAAAATAAATTTGCTTCCCTACACACCACTAGGTGTCATGGTTTAAGAGGAAAGAATGGATAAAAACATGTGCCACAACATAGAAATTTATAAACTGACATGCTCAAAGCGCCCACATTTCTACATCAGCAGCACAATACGATATGATCAAAGAACACATCACAACAAAATCATCTTCATTCCACGAACATTTTTTAAAATGCGACAAAGAAGTCAGATTCAAAATAAAAATTCTAAACTGATGCAGAGATGTTGACAATTTAAGAATCATGGAAGCATTAACCATCTTCAAACTTGAAACATGCCTCAATAGTAAGTTGGAATTGGGTGCCAAATTTATGGTCTTATAAAAAAATAAATTTTACGTAGAAAATATATTTAAATTTTTTTCAAAATCATTAATAAAAATAAACATGAAAATATTTTTAAAATTTTCAATTTAGTTTTTGTTTGCTTGTGTTTTATGGCATTTCAACCTTTTTAGATCATTTAATGCTGAGAACAATCATTGAATACATACGTAGTTTATTTTTTACTTTTTCAACAACACTATGTTTGCTATTTAACTTATAGTTGGAAAGAAATATGGGGATTCATACCTTTCCCAAGGGTATTAGTCCAATTATGAACACAAATAGAATGACTAGGATTCAAACTTGCATATTATGATTCTGAAGTTTGACTGCCTACCCACTAGGCCAAATGGACTTCCCTTTTTTGGTTTACAAATAATATGAAATATGAATAAAAAATATAATAAATTAAAGGTAAAAAAATGAATAAAATTTCTTTTTTTAAATTGTAATTGTACAGACAACCCTTATAATATAGGTCATCAGGATTGGTCTTTTTCTGTTAAAAAGTGGCACTCACCATATATAAAGTGTGTGTTTGTGCTTTTGCATGGGTTGATGCACATCCTTGCGACTACCAAGCAATTCTTTCCTCAATCCAATTTTGAATTTGTTTTTTTTAGAAAACTGCTCGTATGAAAACAAGCAAACGGCAAGCGACCGACTCTGAAATGATTCATGATGAAGTTGAACGGCAGATTTCAAGTTGTCAGTGTCGGCACCAATTCAAGGCTGAAAGAATTGATGAAGGACAATATCGAGTAAGGAAATTCACTTTCTTTTCTTTCTTTCCCTTTATTGATATTTTTGGTTATAATTATGTTTCTTTTCTTTTCATTTCTATGGATACTGATGGTTTCTTTTGAGTTTATACTGCCTCTTAAAGACCTTGCCAGGGTTGTGCTTAGAGCCCCTACAATTGCGGCCGCAAGGTTCCTTAGCTTTGCAGATCTTTTGTAATGCAAAAAAATTACCAAAATAATTAGGATTAAGTAGAAAATCATTATTACACTTATATGTTGAAATATACGTCTATCAATCCATCTCCCTCAGTCTGTCTTTCTCTATATATTTGTATATGTGTACATATATAGACTTTGTTTGTTTTCTTACCCGCCAGTCGGTTGGTGTGAGGGAGGGGGTAGGGGATGGTGAGGTCCATCAGTTTAAACGCACGATGCATTCGACTGATCATGTCACCAAATGCCGACCAGCCTGGTACGGTACTTTATATTCCTAAGTGGTCAACCAACTTAGTACTGAATAGGCTCTACGTTGTTTAACTTCGGTGATCTAGCGAGAACCGGTGTGTCCATTGCGACTTGACCGTACTTGGTGGTGATGTTGAGCCCATGTTGACATAAAATATTACATTTTTCTCTCTTTTGAAAAAGTTTTTAAAAAAATTTAAATCTCATTTGATTTTAATTTTTCTGTTTGTTTTTTGTTTTCAGTTTGGAGAGAACTTGAAACTAAAATTGGTGCGATTCCTCAACAGTTGTGTGATGGTACGTGTTGGAGGAGGCTGGGTAACATTAGAACAATTCTTAGAAACAAATGATCCCTGCAGAGGTACGTTTAACCTTGTTTTTTTTTCATGGTTCATCTAAGTTTTCTTAATCATCCAAAAAATTCATTCTTCAAATGTTTTGTACTTTTACTTTTATCTTCATTCTAAGAATTTCAGTTGGTGTGCTTTGTCATCAGTTATCACTCAAAGAACTTTGTAAATTTTCACGTATGAACCAAAATCTTTATTCGATCCACAACGGTAGGCTGTGCTTTTTAGTTTGAGGCATTAGTTTGTATAATTTCTACAGAGGAGTAAAGGGTTCAATCCTGACTGCAGGTAGAAAAAATACTTAATTGGACATTCTACCAATTATGGCATATATATATATATATATATATATATATATATAAAGAGAAAAATTTATTCCTATGGATAGAATAATGGGTTTGGTTTGCTGTTCCAAGGTTTTCAAAACTATTGAATTCATTTTCAGCAGCCTAGGGCGGAAAAGGCTTGTTAACTTGAGAGAGTAACTCATCTAAATATAAGGAAAATGCTAATTCAAAAAACCCGGGTGGATGAGAACCGTCAACTCAATGACAGTAACTCATCTAGGTGAAAGGCAACCTTGATTACAAAAACTCCTAAGATGTAATGAACACGTAAAAATGGCCTTGTACCTAACTTAGATTTGTGATCAACCAAGTAAATATATCGAAGAATGTTCTTGATTATTAGATTTACTTGGTTGAGGACAAAGGCCATTTTTATATGCTTTAAATACTTGGGTCTTTTTGTATTAAGTGTTTTCCTTTACCTAGATGAGTTGATCTCCAGAGTTAATGAGCCCCATCTGCCCGAGGCAGCTATAGGTGAATGTAATGGTTTTACTGGGATTTGAACTCGTGTACTACGATTACAGAGTCCAAGCTTTTAACAATGCTCCACCCTCGCTGATTGTTGATTATAAAAGTAAGGTGTATGTGAACTTTTAAGTAATATTCAAAGATATAATTATTTATCAAAACACAGAACAGTAAGTTGACACGAGGTAATATCTCTGTGTTTAATGGCAGCCACCAGACTGTAGGTTTTGTCTTTTGTGTTGTTTTCTCTTTTAGAAAGTAAGAATAAAGATAAGAGTAAAAGTATAAACAATTTGAATGATGCTAATTACTTTTTTTTTTCTTTAATGTTTTGAATTCTTTTAACAAACGAATGTCTTAATTTTCCTGATTTCTTGTTTTGAGTTTGGATTTCAACTAAAAATCAGTTTGAAAAATCATTAATCAATTTTTTTTTTCTGTTTCCTAAATGAATTTCGTGTCAAAGTATTTCACTCATAATTTCTTTTAAGCAACTGGCTTAAAAGATATCTTAATTTGAGACTAAGTGGTGAGTCAGAAGCTTCTAAATTACGAGCAAAAACGATGAAGTAAGATAAATTTTACAACTATTAATAGAACTATTGTTCTCATCCCTATTGTTATTATTTTCACTGCATTTTTACTGAACTACTTTATACTACCTAAGGAAAAACCATAGGGTAATTCAATCAAAACGTTTTGAAACAACGATGAGGATGATAGTCTAAATAATACTGTAAATTAACTCTTTGTTTCGTGTACTGTAAGGGCTGCGAGATTAAACATTAAGAGTCAGAGTAAAATCTGGTTCAACCGAGACGTTTATTAGTTCTAAAGAAGATGTCCGAATACAATGGTGATCAGATATTGTTATTTAGTTCTCTTACTCAGCAAGCATAGAGTTGACATGTCAAACAGTTCTAAGGAACCAAATACCTTCATGGCCCAAATAACAGACTCTTGTGGATTAAATCAGTTCCAAACTTGATTCTATCAAGAAACACACAAAGAAAGTCAAATGTCAACAATCAAAATAGGGATAATTGTATAAAGGCTTTTAATTAGAAATTCTAATCCATTTTTTCTTCTTTGTGGGTGCCAAAAATATTAAATCTAAAAGTGGTTCTATTGTCCTGGAATTTGGTCAAAATCTGGAAGGAAGCCAAGCAAAATTTCATTCTATTTTAATTCTCTTTTTTCATTTAATCAGATTGCCATTGTAGAAGTAGTGGTTTGCCTTGCAATAAGATGAAACCCTTTCTATTTACCAATGCAGGTATCATTCACCTTCATTTTTAAGGATTCATTAAATAAAGAAAAAAATGGGGCTTATTTATTTTCAAACCAAAGGAAAATAATTATTATTGATTCAAAAATTACAATTGGACTTTTTTTTTCTACTTTTTTGAGTTTTGAATTTTTATTGGTTTTCTTGAAAGATTTAAATACTGGCTTGATAGAATCTATAACATTATTTTATAAATTGAATTATTATTTTATGAAAGTAATTTTCTTTGTTGGTTTTGATTCATTTTTTATTTTTTTTGTGGTTGTCTAAAGAATCCTAAAATTTATTCAAAATGGCATAAGTTATCTTTTTATCCAGAATCAAAGTTTAAAAAAAAAATTCAAATCTTTTTTAATCAACAACAGATTATTATTTTTAAGTTCAGTTGTTTATTTTTAATCATTTTGTATTATTTGGTTTATTTCAATTCTTTTAAAGCTTTTACCATAGGAGTTTATCAAAACCCTTTTAATTCAACCATTTATTTTCTTGGTCTATAACCAAATCCTTAAAAATAAAATTAATTGCTGAAACAATTTGAGGCAGATTTTTCTCTGTTCTTTCTCTTTAACCACTTGCAATCGGATGACATATGCATACGTGGATATAAAGATTTTGCCAAAAGATCTATATGAATGCATTTTTTGTCAAGCCAAAAAGTTGGATGTCATTTGTATACATACATATATATAATGTTGGGCAGCGACGGTGGAGCATTGGTAAAAGCTCGGGCTCTGAAATCGCACTACGCGTGTTCAAACCCCAGCCAAAACAATTACATTCACCTTTAGCTGTCTCATGCAGATGGGACTCATTAACTCGGGAGAGCAGCCCATCTAGGTGAAGGGTAACACTGAATATAAAAAAGCCCAGGTAAGAGCACATAAAAATGGCCTTGTGCCAAACTTGGGTTGGTGCTCACCAAGTAAATATCATACATATATATAATGGACTCTCCCATTGATTACAATGTATGAGGGTCATCAAACCACGAATGGTTGTCAGACTACCACACCGGGATTTGTTTATGGTGGTGAATGCTTGTGTAGTACCATCCACACTTCTTGGAACTGCTGATAACACAGTCGATGCAAGTGATTGCCAAAAACTACATGAACAACAGACCTCAGGTTTATACTGAAGAGTTTTCCTACTCCTAGATGCATGTCTTCCCAAAGACTAAGGATGCCTCTACCCAGTGGGTTTAATATATATATGGCAAAATCCAAGTAGTTAAAAAAGATTTTTTAAACTAAATTCTAAGTACTTTTTGTGTGAGAGCCAAAAATCTATGAAGTCATCACTATGACTGCAGTGTCATATGTAAATAAGTTTACTTGCTGTTCTAAAAAAGCAAGGGTCCAACATAATCTGATTACATTTAAACTATTTTACTATGAAAGAGAAAGAGAGATATAGATCTGGAAAGAAATATTTCAGGGGATTAAGACTGATAGAACCCTTCCTCTCTCTCAATCCATCTTAATCCACATTTTCCAGGTAAAAAAAGATAGATTTTTAAACTTAGACGTAATATATTCAGGCTCTCAATGGGCATTTTGGTTTATTTTCCATATATTTGATGGTGGGCCAAGCCAAATTTAATCAAGTTGTGCCCAGATAGTGGGCCAAGCAAAATTTGAGGGCTTGGAATTTGCCAAATGCTAGTTTAGTTTGATTAGATAAGTTTGTTTAGATCTTTAATTAGAAACAAGTTTGTTACTTATGGTGCAGCCTCTATTTTATATTGAAAAAAATCTCTTTTTTTTTATTTATTGTTTGAAGAGTAGAGTCGAAATATTCATAAAAAAATGTTTCTAATTTTTTTTTTCTTGTGTTGCACTTTTTGAATGATTTAGAGAAAACCACTTTGATCATTATGAGAAGATGTAGAAGAAGCAAGTATTTTCAACTTGTGTTGTTTTGTGTCACACTGAAAGTAATCTTTCAAATTTAATTAATATGGCTTCATAAAAAGCATGAAGAATTGCAAGGGGATAAACCACTATTGCATCTAATTTAGAGCCATCCATCAATTTTCATTACTTCTTTGATATTTCTATTCAGATAAAGGATTTTCTTTTTTTTAATGACTTTTCTAACATTCTTGGAGTTTTTGTCTAACGATGAACATATCTCTCTCTCTATATATATATAAATGTATATGTGTTGTGTATAACTGCTACCATTGGGTTTCAGCACTGATGTGCTTCTTCAGGCAGTTTTGTTTGAATACAAGGTATCAGTCAGCTATAAATTGGAGCTAATATAATTATCAAAAGGAGAGAAAAAAACAAAAACAGATTGAGATTTTTTTTACCATTTCGGTTAAGAATATTTA
>JAUZSX010000056.1:1500504-1514996 GCA_034780655.1 Idiosepius hallami
CTTATCTTAACACAAATAACTTTCCTTCGTAAACACAAAAAAATCACATTTCTATAACCTTTCCTGTTTGAACATTCGTTTCTCAAAACTACAACTACTACTTTAATAAATTCTACTTGTTATTCTTTTAAAATATATTTGATTTGTCATTTATTCTTTGCTGCTCAATTTTATATCACGGATTTATTCATTTTCTTTTTATTTTCTCAACAGTGGCAAGGTAGATGATAGTATCCTTTATATTGTCGTCTGCCGTGCCGCTACAACGTACATGCAACAAACATGCATCCCACAATTGCTGACAAAATATTCCTCTCATTAAATGTAAACATGCAGTTTGCAGTTATGTTTTTTGTACTATTATTGTGACGTGCGAATACACCCCATAATGGAAGAGAGAGAGAGAGAGAGCTCGACAGATACGGACAGGTAGTTCGAGATCAGACCGAGATAAAGTAGATATCGATGGTGTTGGTTAGTGGCTGTGGTGTATGTGGTGGATATTTCTTGACTTCATATTAAACTAAGTAACTTAAAATGAAAATTGGGGACAGAAGGTGTTCCATTTCATTTGAGGTATTAGGAGAGGGCCATTATTACTTTCTTTACCACCCTTCATCTTGTCCTTGATGGTCTGGTCGGTTGGTCCAATGGCTTGCATGCTGTGGCTTATAAACTTATGTGTTGTGTTTCTCATTTTTTATGGTTATTGGTCGTGGCATTCATGGCACCTGTTTGGACAAAGAGGGCAAGGCAATAATAGTAAGGGAGCTAGTGAGAATGACTGGCTGGGTCTGGGATACTGACTGACTGCTCTCCCAGGGGGATTCTCCTATCTCCTCTACTTGATCTTGGTGGGTTTAAGTTTTTTCTTATGCATCGCACGCACACACATTTACTTGACACATGGCCCACATATCGCTTCCACCGCAGACGGGTGAGAAAGGCGATGATGCGGTGTATGTTGTTGTTGTCCATGAAAAACGTTGTAAGCAAGTCAAGTGTCTACTCTCTGTCCACCAACCACAAACACACACGCCACCTTCAGGTATTCTGTCAAAATGTCCCTTATTTCCCCCTTCTCCCTCAGTGGTCCCAAGAAAGATCAAGCAAGGCATTAAAAACTTGAAAATAAACCAATAGAAAATGACAGAACTTGGAATAATCGATTTTATGGTGATGATGAATTGAATTACTCTTGTTTTCTTTATTTTTTTAAATTATTTATTTAAAACTCTCTTTCTTAAATAACTAACTGGTTAATTGAATAATTTATGACTTTAGTAACAGTTGTAATTAATTAAAGCATCTAACTTCAATTTATTTTACTCCTCTCGCCACCCCTCATGGTTGTCTCAGAATTCGTCGTACACAAATTTTGACAAGTCAGCCTAAACGTTTAGTCTTTACTTTGTTGTGTCTCATGTCCTGTCCTGTCTCGAGAATGCTAGGTTTGTAGAGACAGCAAAACAACAGTAGTAGTAGAAGTTATAGGTGATTTAGGGTCAAAACAAAAAGTCCTGTCTGTCCGGTTTAATGTTTATACTACTCATTTGAACCCCGACTTATCAAAATTACCAACTCAGACTCGTTATATTAGATAAACATATTAAAACAAAAATACGGGTGTGTCTTTTTAGCTGTATGTTGTCAGGGCCGATATATCGGTATCTTAGGGTCGAAAGGATTAAAATCGGAACACTTTATTATTCTTCATTTAACTTGTATTAAGCTTTTCTTTTCTAAAACTACACCCGAATTACTGGATATTAGATCTACCCAATTAAATATTTAAAGAGTTTCATAAATGAAAAAGAGAGAGAAAGAGAAAGATTGATTAAAGTCTAATTTTCTTTTGATGTTGGTTGGTTAAACTACGATTCACGCTTGTTGCTGTTAGGTATTATTTGTCGTAGTATATCCATTGTGGCTGACTGGCCGGCCTACTTTAAGGAAGAAATTCTCTCTCATTTGCAAATGATTTTTTCTTCCCTTCCGAGATGGAAGAGGAGGATTTTTATTTCCTACCTTCTAAATGGGGTTATGTATGTTGCTTCTCCCCTACTTTTTCTTTTCTTTTTCTTTTTTTTACTCTAAACGAGCTCGGTCGTGGCTCGGTAGCTGGCGGAGACCCCCCGAGAAAGAGAGCGTCACCGACGCCGCCGCAGAGCTCTCTCCCTCCGAAACTTGATGCTCTTTGTTGAATATTGGTCCGTCCTCAAACCAAACCCTTCATTCCGGCTTAATTTTAAAGAAGTTTTAAACTGACTGACCATAAAAAAAACATTTTTTTTTGTCATTGACAGCGATCGACAAACATAGCGCTCCCTTTCTACTCCATCATCCCTCCCCTTATTACAGAAAAAAAACAAAAAAAAAAACAAAGACTTAGTCAATCAATCAATCCAGTCAGATATTTATGGCAGAAATTTTTTTTTATTTTTCTGATCATTGTTTTTAAACGTTACTAAAAAAATATGAAATAAAATTAACTTTAAAATATAATAGTTTTGCCCAGTTTTCTTTTACTGCTTACTTAATAAATATTTAAATGAATTTTCCTTTAATGTTTTTTTATGGTTGTTATTGTAATTTTTATTATTATTCCTATTCCTTCTATAGATTTGGTTCTCCCTAATTGTTAAAAAAGTTGTTCGTTTCATGACAATTGCTCCCCCCTCTCATCTCAAAAGGCAGCCTTGCAGAGGATTCGATGGAATGAATTTGGAATTAATTCAATAAATAATAATAAATGAATTCATTAATAAATAAATAAATAATAATATTTTGTAAGAAAGTTGCATAAACTGTTGTACTTTCCTCCGATCTCGCTGAAAAAAAAAAGAATGATAGGTTGTCCATCCATCCATTCTTTCATTATCCATATCGGCATTTAGGACGCTTCTGTTTAGAATTAAAAAAAATAATCACGTTTTTTTGAATGACACTTAAAACGGTCTTTGTTGTTGAATGTGTTGTTGATTGTTGCTTGTAACAAATTAAATATTAGAAAAATAAATCTGCAATAGGTTTAGAACAGAATTTTTACCACCTCGTTCCTCTTCTTCTTGATGTGATGATGTGGAAGAAAATAGAAATTTTAATCTCAACTGGTAATTTCTTTTTTAAAAAAAAACACATTTCTTTTCTTTTAAGTTGACAACCTGGTGTTTTTTGGAACTAGCAGTGAAACCCACTCACTGCCACTGAATGTAATCACTATCATTTTGTTAATTGCTAATATTTGTGATTATAATATTAAAATAAGTGTTATCTACAAGTTATGGTTGATGATGGGTAAGGGTTCGGGCTGTGGGTGTCTTTTGCTGTTTTCTTTCGTTCTTTTTTTTTTCTCCTTAACTAAAACAGAATATGTGGTGGTGGTTGGTGGTAATAACTGGTGTTGTTTGTTTGTGGTGATTATGGTATGTCTAAGTAGCCAAATAAATTTTATTTTCAGGTAGACATAAAAGTACTGAAAGCAGAGATTACTTTACGAAAAATATTACTTTTCCTCCTCTTCGCCGAAAATGAAGGCCGAATGAATTTCAGAGGTTAATGAAGATTTTATGTTTTGGGTCATTTTTTTGTTTCTCACGCCCAGAAATTTTGTTATTTGTATTATGTTAGGGGTCCAAATGCCCCATTCCTACTTCTCCGTCCTCATGGATTAGATATTCCCTTCCTCTGTAAAATTTTATTATAAAAGAAAGACAAAACAAAATCGCCTTCTTCCTGTGTCTGTTGGGTGTATTTTGAATTTTCATGTCGATAAAAATTGCAATCCTGCAGTGGAGGAGCGAGTCTCCCCCTTTAATGATAATATATTCAGCTTCTTTATTATGTTGGAACAGGCCAGACCAGGCCGGGCCGGGCAGGGCACAGAGGGATACCGGAGCGGAAGGTCCTTAAAATTCAAAGTGCTCTTGCTTCTTTTTCTCTTATTTCTTGAGGCTTCTTCTTCGTCCAGTTGGTTAAGCGGAAGTTTTTTTTTTTAATTTAACACTCTATTGATATTCTAAAAAATGAAATGTATTCAAATGAAATATCGCGTTGAAATTGAATTCCAAAACTGGACCATGTGCTTTTTTTTTCAAATCTTCTTAAGAAATCAGTTCAGTCACCATTATTCACCAGTCCCCCTTTTATTATTATCACTATTATTTCGCTAATAAGAGAAAAGAAAGAAAGCTTCAGCTTCTTCACTAAGTAAATAAAAATTGAACATATGAAAGAATTAGAAACGAAAAACTAAGGGGAAAAAAGATGGAAAGTTAAAATTGTATAAAATATCTTTTTGGCTTTTACACACAGACAAAACAACAACACACACACACACACACACACACACTCGAATGAAAATGCTTTGAGGAGTGAAAACAGGAGATGGTTTTGATTTCACGTCTTATCCTCTCTTTCCTCCTCCTCCTCCTTCGTCTATGATTCAAACTTTCTACCCACTCCCCTCTGGAGATCTTTTCGTTTTCTTCTACGGCGCGTGCGCGCATTCCCATACGTCCGCACGCACGCACTGGCAATCAACAGTTGAAACACCTCATCTGGTTGTAGGAAGAGTAAACAAGTAAGAAGGAGCTGTCATACTACAAGTGCTACCGCTATTACTACTACAACTGCTAAGCATATTCGTCGATGCTGCTGCCGGTGTTGTTGTTGTTGTTGCTGCTGCTGCTAGTTTTCCAGTCTCCCACTCTTCTTGTTCTTTGTGTATCTTAATATCTTTCTCTCGTCGAGATAGAAAGATATAGTCTGTCTCTCTCGTAGGCTTCTTTCTTCACTTGGGTTTTTGTTCCTCTAGTAAGCTCGTAGTGTCAGTTCCTCTTCTCCGCTTAACTCAGTCAATAACTGTGGTGCGTGCGTGCCCCAGCCACACAAGTAGGCGGCGGCGGCGGAGGCAGAGAGGCAGGCACACACACAGATGGCCAAGTTACTGGTCTGTTGTCAATATGTGTTAGGCGTCTTGATGGAGGATGCGGAGTACCCAGGGATGACTAGGATGGATTCTATGATAGCAGGTCCGGCCAGCCCACCTGAGAAGAAGCTAAAACTACAGATGGACAATAATAATGACGATCTTATCATCACTGCATCAAGCATCAGGTTTGACAATAATACTACTCACTACTCCCGTTGTTGTTGTTGTTAATGTTGTTGTTAATGTTGTTGTAAATGTTGTTGGTTTCCAAGCCAGTCTTAAGTGTCACTCATTTGTTTTACTATAAAATAATAAAGTTATTAAAAGATACTCTATAAAAACAAGAAAAAAGAAATGAAAAATAAAACAAAACGAAGAAGAAGCGGAAAGAAGAAAACTATTTCCTTCGTTAATGTTTTAACTTGTAGTTTATTGTAATGTTTGATTATACTTTCATTTTTTGGTTTGGTTTAGTTTACTTAATTTCTCGCCAATTTAATAATTATAACCCCAATCAAACTGGAGTGGTGCGTGGTGGCCGACACAAAACACGCACACACGACGACACCCGAATTATTTACCCATAGAAATTAATGCGATTCCGATGGTGTTACTGCTGCTCGGGCCGCTAGTGCTTCTTTTTCTTGTATTATTCGGTCTCTTCTATATTGGTTTGGGTTATCTTTTTTTGAATTTTATCACCCCAATAATTGTATTTTCCCGTCTGTTCTCATCGTCATTAGTTTTTACGAGCTTTGGACGAAACAAAGAAAAGGTGGGTGCGTAATTAGTAAGTTTCGGTCGGTCCGACAGGTAAAAAATAATAATAATACCCACCCCTTTTGACTCAAATTTCATATCCCCCCCCTCGCAAAGCTAAAGATATCTTGAGATCAGGACTTCCGAGGAGATTTTTTTTAGCTGTTTTTAAAGAATTAAAACTCGTCCCGGGTTTTAAGGCAGACCTTATCTATACTCCTATGTGGTTGCGGTCGATACAAAAAAATAATCAAAAAACAACTTTAAAACCAATGATTTATTGAAAAGAATGAACACAAAAATTTCAATTCCTTTTTTTTTTTTTTTTAGTTGAACAAAAACACCTGTATACTCGTTTAGTTGAGAACTGAAAAATGCTTCTGCTTCATTGCTTTTACCCTCTCATTTCCTTTTAATGTGTAGCTTATGTTTTTACCTGGAAAATTTGTCCATACCTGAACCTGCAAGTCTCAACCCGGTGGTTGTTGTTGGTGTGTTTTAGTTTATGGCGAAAGAAAAAGTGCTGGAGGGAGATAGATATAGACATTAGTTGATTGCACTTGTTAACTTACTACTGGCTTTCTGCAGTGTGCACTCACTGCTGTGCTGCTGCAGTGCACTTTTGTGTGCACAGTGTAGAACACCGGGAGGGTTGGTAGTGCTAGTGAGTGTTAGTAGAAGAAAAAAAGTTGTAGATATTTTTTATTCGCTTCCTCCATGTTTATGCTTTTTTTTACTTAAACTATTATATCATTATTATTGCAATAAATCCCTAATCTTCAAAACTAATTTGATTAAAATAAAACCCGGACACATGAGTTTCGAAGAAATAAGCCTAAAAACAAACAGACTGAACGGAACAGAATCAACCAACTTCACCTTTACATGTCTCTCTCACTCATACATACATATATACATATATAGATAGTGTTCATCAAATATTGTTTAATTAAAGAAACAATTATTTTTGTTTCTTTCCGTGTAACTATTTTCCTTTTAACTTTTTCTTGATTTATGTTTTAACCATAGGGTGATATAGATTAATCATTATCATTACTTACCGTACTCGCCAACAACATCATCATCATCACTGACATCGTTGTTTGTCGCGGTCGTCGTGTTGTAACAATTATTATTTCTCCTACTACCAAGTTGAGAAGTAGTCCTCTCTCTTGTTGTTGTTGGGAAACACCAGTAGAGCCGGAATTTTTCTCATCATCATCATCCCATTAAGATTTAAACCTTATCTCTATTTTTCCTGCCTACCATTTATTATAGATAAATTTAGAACCGTCAGAAAAATTGAAAGAGGAAGAAGACTACTTTAATGTCATACTTATTAACAATCATCATTGTTTATTAAACAAGAAATAAATATCTGGAGGTCGATTTTTATTCTTTGTAAGTTTTATTTTGGTGAGGGTTTTTTTGTGGTTTGTTGGTTGGTGTGTGCCGTCCGTGCCGTTAGTGCGTGTATATGTGTGTGTAGTCTCATAAAGCGTTTTGTTCTCTTTTCTTTTAACATCTTTAACAGCCAAGTTTAAAAAAAAAACCTAAAATTTGTCTCTTGATCGTTTATTCGTTTTCTGCGTCTTTTTTTTTTGTGACTCATCTTACTTTGTTTCGTTTTGTGATAATGTTACTTACTCTACCCGTTAGAAGAAAACCAGGGTGAAAAAAAAGTAAATAAAAAATATATGAAGGAAGTAAAGTTCAAATTTTGGATATTCAATTTATATCCTCGAAGAAAGAGTCAACCTCAACCTAACCAAGAAAAAGCTCTCTTACTTTCTTCTCTCTACAAATACATGAGAAAGAAAGCAAAAATGCGGAAAATGGAATGGAATTATTACTCTATACCGTGAAGGAAGGAAGGAAGCAGGCAATATTCAAGATTATTTCTCTTTATTTTTACTTCATACAATATTGGATTAATAAAACCATAAGAAGAGGAAAGAATAAAAAAAAAATGCTTTGCTTCTTATTGCAAAAAAAAAAATGCACATGAATTTGCTGCCGCTGGCTGCCACGACAAACTTTCACACATTCCTTTGTAAACCTGGAATTACTACTGTTACTACTACTATTATGGTTTGATTTTTTTTTAATGAAAAAGTAGAAGGAAAATATAGAAAAAGAATCGATACGTTTAAAAGAAAAAAAAAAGTTATATTGGTCACACATACAAGCACACTCCACATATATATCTGTTTTTGATAACAAACAACACTTACTTCCACTTTCTTCACACTTCATACATTACGAAAAAAAAACACAATCAATATGATTTATTCACGTATCAGAATCAGCACAGCAGCAGCAGCAACAGCTCCCTACACCAACACATAGCACCACGGCGAATAGGACATGAAATCAATTTCTGTGTCCTTTTTTTAAAATTTTGCATTTATGTAGAACCATCAACAGGAGAGAGTGAGCGCACTCTCTCCACACACATACCCCCCCCCAAAAAAAAAGAACAATCTGTAGATTTTTTTAGATTTTTATTTATTCATTTATTGTCCCAAGCAAGTCACATTCTATAAACCGAGGAGGAGGAGGAGAAGAGAGTATTTCTTTCTAATCTGTCCTGCCTATCCAATTTTGGTGTGGGTTCATAGGGGAGGTGGTGATATTTGTGGCTAGCTAAACAAAAGAAGGGCGGGTAAGAAGAAGAAGCACTGTTCCATTTAAGGTCCCAGAAAAAGGTTTAAGAAGAAAAACAAAGGTTAAAATTATAAAATAGAAAAAAATAAAAAATGGAATTTTTTCCCCTTCTGTCTACATTTAATTTTGCATGTGCGATTAGATTATTAAAACAGAAAAAAAATATAACTGGGGATTTGAAATAAAACAAAAAATACTGTTTAAGTCATATGTCGTCCACGTCCATTAACCCAGTGTGTTGGTTCTGAGGGGCCTCACTCGACCGCCCGGTGCCGCGCCGCGCCCTCCCTTCTAGTCGACAATATCTTCATCACACCTCGTCCTCTGCTTCATTTTATGGGTAGAATGTCACTGGGTGTTGTTGGTGTATGTTTTTTAGTACCGTGGCTGGGGTGGCAGTTGTGTTATTAACTCTTCTTCGCTTACTTTTCTCAGTCTTAGGTAAAAAAAAAATGCTGAAGGTAGAGGGAGACAGACGGTGACGGATGATTGGTTGTTGTCGGTTATTTTTATTTATTTATTTATTTATTTATTTATTAATGACTGACTGACTGCGGGAGAGCGGGTTAGTAATTTTAAGACAAATTAAGCTCATTATTCGATGTTAATTTTACATTATAGATTAACATAAAGTTAACTTTTTGGTTCCTCCTAACTTATGTTTCGTGCTATTTCTGCTTATGTTTCAACTCGAATGAATTGATCAATCAATCTCTATTATTAATTCATATGCAACAACACAAACCGACCATTAAATGTGAAAAGTGTGTGTACTGGGTTGTTCGATAGGTTGTGTAGTGTTGATTTGGTAACAATAACAATCAATAATTAAATGAACGCAACGTGTGAGTGGTGTCGGGTGTCACAGTCACACTAACCGTACCTGAGCGTGCTGCTGCTGCTCTGTGCTTCTTGTGTACATGCATTAACTTATTTTATACCAAAAATGTTCAGACTATTCTGCGAAGGGAAAAATGTTTTAGTTCCTTTAGAAAAAAAAAAGTGAATTTTTTTAAGGCACCCGCGACTCGGCCGACCCAAACCGAGGCCTTTTGGAGGTCGTGCCCAAAACCCCATCCTTGAAACATTGCAGACAAGTAGTTTTAGAAATAAATAGCGGACGAAAGAAAAGAAGAATTGTATTTTTCTTTCTCCCAAAATGGTCAGTATTAATTCAATACAAACCCTAAAAGTGATAAATTTGACTGAAATTTAGTTTCTACTCGCTAACTCTTCTTTCTGGTTATCTTCTAGTTAAGCGTTGTGACTTCGTAACGTGAACGTGCTAATGCAGTTTCGTAAAATCTAACACGATTAAGGAAATTTTCTAAAAGCATCTTAGAACCTCTCTTTAAAAATCTACTCCTCAAAAAGGGGTAGATTTCTAAAACTCAATAATTTCATCACAATCACATGTCTGCCCGAGGTGCCCCACTTTATCTCTCTCTTCTCTTGCCCTCTGCTCTGTGTGGTCGGTGCGCGCACAAGTCATTTTTAATTATGAAGAAAAAGTGATAAAAATACAATTGAAAATTTTTTTGAAGTCGATATCTACTCGATCGATCACTTCACTTTTAAGATCGCGCTGGCCCACACCAACCACCACCACCACGTAATTAAATTTTTTACGATTGTACAAACAAGGTGTAGATGTGTGTGGTGGTGGTGGTGCGTGCCGTAATATTAATAAGTAAAGACTGTACTGTGTCTCATCCATCATATCTTTTTATATAATTGTCGGTCGCTCTGTTTTGTTATCGTCGTGTGTGAAAATTAGAAAAAACGACGTTGACGCGAACCTATAGACCTATAGTAAAGAAATTTTTTTTTTAGCTTGGAAAGGTAGAGAGAAAAAAAAATTCTGACTTTATATGCAGACAGACATAAAGCAACGTATAGTGCAATCAATTCGCAAATGATGGCCTATTGATTGATTAAGTTGGAAACCCATTTTGTGATAAGGAAGTTAAAGGAAGTACTGAATAATATTTTCATTATTCATATTATTCCATTCATCGGCACACAACACACAACAACCACCGGTAACTTACCACAAACTTTGATCAAGTCACAACCTGTAAAAACAAATAAATAAATAAAAACTGATCACCTATAATTCCCCCCTTTTTTTTACTTCAAATCTTTTCTCCGTTATTTCCATAAATATGCTTGGAAATTAATTAGTCCAAAAAATTTAAAACAAAACCGTCAACAAATGAAATGACTTAAAATTCAAAATTAAAATTAGTTTGTTTTTGTAAAGTCTAAAAGAGTTACATTTAATGAAATTATTAACCACGTGAATGCTTTTGCTTTCATGTGTGTGTAAATTACTTTGAACCTCAAATAAATCTTGTTGACAATGATTTTATGTATGTGAGGCATTAGGCAAGGCACTAGGCAGAGGCATTGGTTTGTTTGGGTTGTTTTCCAGTCCCTTTTTTTTTTTTTTTCTACTAAAGGTGGTCGATCGGACCGTGACCGACCGGCAACGTTTCTTTTAACAATAACTCTAGAAACGGTAATAACTAATAAACTTATTTTTGTAAAAACATAATGCAATGGAACCAGGTTCTCTTTTCCACACAAAAATTAACTAACCCTTTTAAAGGTCATGTTTTCTACTGAACTTATAGTGACCGGCGAATTTCTGTTATTAACGTTTTCTTAATGGTGTTTGGATTTAAAAATCTTCCAAAAATCAAGTATTAATTCAATCTATATTAAATTTTTACCAATTGTTGAGTGAAGAATGAACCGTGTAATTATTTTCTTTTCATAATCGATTAAGTTTTTTATATACACCTCGCCCTTGTTACTTAAAATTGAATTGTTTTACTAAAACAACACAAACCCATCGGCAGCAGCCGAATTGTTTAATTAAAAACCGAGATTAAATAAAAACATAAACAAAGACCACACCTGACCAGCAGCACTTTGAGACCGACACAACCGACCCACCCGACCACTCGACCTTTTAAAGTAGGGCTTGGTTCTAAGGCAAGTTTAGATTACCTCCACCAGTCCACCACCACCACCACACTGTACCCTTAATAATTCTCCTGACTTGAACATGATGATGAAGTTGTTGGTTATGGCACTTTTCACTCATTATCAAAAAAGAAAAAATAAGCCATATTTTAGGATACATAGTGTTAACCCTTTAAATCCCGACTTACCAAAATTACCAAGTAGTCACTCGCATAGGAACACATTAGAGCTAAAATATTGATGTGTCTTCTTTTGCCTTATGTTGTCAGGGCCTATATATCAGCCTCTTAGGATTCAAAGGATTATTTTTTTTATCTGTTTGAAAATAATTTGTGAATTTGATTAAGAATAATGGATGATGTGTTGTTAATAAAATAATACTTATTATTTTAGTTTAAAAATAGGAACTAGTAAAATATTTTTATTTTGAAAATACATCAAAAGAAAGAAAAAATAATTTAATGATGAAAAGGCACTCTCTAGTTCGATATTTCAACAAAAAAAAGATTTTGTTTTCGTAAGATATAATTTAATTTTTAAGTAGAAAACAAAACAATTTCTGTTGTGAAAAATTAAAATTTAAAGAGGAGGAGGAGAAAATGAGAAAATGTGCTCTTGTTTTTATTGAAGACTTTTTGTTTATGTGTGGGGTTGGGGTTTAGCCCACTCTTCTCAAATGTATATTTTAAAAGTTTTTACACCTAATTCGTGTTTGAAATTGATCAGTAACAACAGTTTCAAGTTAGTTTATTTTTATTATCATTAATAATACTATTGTCTTCTGTAATGTAAGTGGGTGCTCTCTGTGCTGGCTGTTGGTGTGCTATCTCTCTGCCTGCACTGTGCATTAAACAGGCAAAAATATCCTACCATACAGTTTTTTTTTTCTGTAATCAAATAAAACAACTACATTTACAAAAATAATTTAGAATTATTATTTTTCCCACTTTAATTTGTAATGTTTTTTTTTTAATAATTGAAATTATATAATATTATTATAATATAATAATTTATATATATGCCACATTGCCACCACATACCAACCATTGCTAACACATGAAACCTGTGTGGGTAAAGTAAGCTATCTTAATAAAACCATTTTTGAAATCAAAGATGTCTTCTTTATAAAATTTATTTCCATACCGTTTTACCCTTTTAGGAAAATTTAGCCTACACGATGAAAAAGCTGGAAAATCATGACAATAAATTATCATTGCTTTTCTGCAGATATACTTGAAATTAACTGATAACAGTTCCAATTAATTTGCCTCTAGCATCATTTGGTTCACATCACCTACACCTATGATATGATTATTGCAATTGAATTATTATTGCATATTATTGAAAAGATAAGAATAAAAGTAGTTGTTCAAATTCTTGTTTAATTTATCAACAGAAGCCGGTTAGGTTACAAAAACCTATCTAACTGACTGAGGCTGGTGGATGAGAGAGAGAAAAAGATATCATTTAAATATAAATATATATATATATCTTGAGCCATGAGAAAATATTTGAAAATAGGAAGGAACATAAATGTTAAAAAGCAATTTAATGCACTTGTTTATTTTAGTTATGATAATATAGGAAATCCATTGGCTGGCTAGCAAAATTCTAAGTGTTTTTAGAAGGATATTTTTATTTTTTGGACATATTTTGATCCTTAAAGATGCAAGCCGAGAGCATCGACCATCGTCATCATTCAATTTGCTACAAAACATATCTTGCTACTTTAAATTTGAAAAGAAAGCTTTTCAAATTTATTTATTTTGATGGATAAAAATATCAAGAAAAACTAATAATTGATCAGTTTTGACAAATTATCTCATTGAATAATAGTGATTTAATAAAAATAATAATAATTATTGGTGTTTTCAGTGGACATCTTTATCTCCACCGTAAATGATTTTTTCAAGTCATTTCTAAACATTCATTGTTGGGTAGGCATTGTTCTGTTGTAAATGAAAATTTTGTTAGAAACATGGTAATGAAAGTTGAGGTTGACAAGAAGCAGATATTGAGGAGGTTACAAAAGAATAAAAACTGTTTTTTTTTTTATCAAATCAATATAATTTTATGCTGCATGTGGCAGAAGCAGAAGTGAAAGCAAACATTTTCATATATTCACAGACTTGAAAAGAATTAAAATTTTTCTTTTTAATATTTTTAATTCAATTTTTTTCTTATTATATGTATCTCTATATATTAAACAAAATAGATGTATATGCACATTTTAAAATTATTAAAAAATAAATATGGTTTATTCACACACACACACATACACACACACACACACACATATATAATATGTGTGTGTATCCAAATCTAATGATGTCAGTTTAGAGAATTGTGCTTTCTTTTATTTGGTAACAGGTATAATGTAGAATGGATATTTATTCTATAAAGCATGCAAAAATCTCATTGAATTTCTATATTCTTTAAAAGTCAATGAGACTTTTTTTTTTTTTTTTTAGACAATCGTTTTAATTTTCATTATATAAAGTTAGAATATGAAAATGGACAAAACCTTTTTATTCTGTTTCATTTAAATTTCTATAGATTTAATTAATCGAACTGAATAGTATTTCTTTCCAGGGTGATGATGTGTATGTCTAGGTAATTTTATAATGTCGAGATGTTTTAATAATGAGTGAATGAATAGACAATATAGAAATAAAACTAGCGCACGGACATTAGAACACAGTAAAGAAAAAGAAAGAAAAGTGATTTTTTGTTTCTCAGTTGAGATCCTCTTTTCTTCTTTCAACTAACAGAATCAACACTATCTAGAGATAATGGTTTTAACAGTATTAATAATTTTTCTTCAAAAAAATTATTTTGAAATTTGGGTTTTTTTTTCCCAAGAAATGTAAATATGTTGCTAGTTTTTTCTTATATTTCCTCTACCTTCATGCATTCATCTTTCTCAGTTTTTGCCTTGAATCATTCATATTTATTTTTGTTGGTGGTTTGTAGTTATTCTTATTTATTATTATTCTATTTTGCTTTGTCTTATTTTGATAATGATAAATAATAAAACCCATCTGGAAATAGATTTTTAAGATTAGTGTATATATATATATATTTTTTTTTTTTTTCTTTCCTTGATTTTTTTTTTGATTTTTTTAATTAATTAAAAATGAAT
>JAUZSX010000056.1:1536176-1549987 GCA_034780655.1 Idiosepius hallami
CTTTCCTCTGCACGCAGACCCTACCGATGATCAGTCCCTAGTCCACTCTCCATGAGTCTGCTTTCAGATATGGTTTTAAATTGGTACTTGGAAGATTGCAAGAAGACATGTTAGTTAAGACCCTCACTCCTTCTGTCTCCTCGTAACTCTGACTCTTACTAGTTGTTAGGATGACAGTCACGTGGAAGTGACATGATGAGAGAGTCTATACCGTTGGACTAAATCCAGCAGGGGTGTCACACCCCAACAATATCATATTTACTTGGTGAACACCAATCCAAGTTTGGCACAAGGCCATTTTTATGTGCTCTTACCCGAGCTTTTTACATTCAGTGTTACCTATCACCTAGATGAGCTGCTCTCCCGAGTTAACGAGCCCCATCTGCCCAAGGCAGCTAAAGGTATATATATATATATACACACACACACACATTGATGTGCATATTGAAAATTGATCTTGCTAGGCTTGCCTACTTCACATAACTTTTCAATATAAGAGTACAAAGAACACTACGTTAGACTTGTGCAAGATCAAGTTAAAATGGTTTAAATGAAGAACAACAATAATAATAATGATAATAATACAAGGTGGAAGTGGTTTAATCAGATGTAAAATATCTGCTAAGTTAATTAAAAAATTTTAAGTTTATTTCAAAATTAATTCTCTTGTGTTTTTAGCGGCTAAAGGTATAATTACAGTATCGTTTCTATAATAATCTGAATGATAATTACTCTTAATGAATTTAGCAAAAAATTTTAAAAATAAAATACAAAATTTGGATAATTATTATTAGTGTTTTATATTTGATGCAAATTCACAGGTATTTCTATTATTTTACCCAACAACTGTATAATAAATTTTAGTTAATATAAATAGAAAATAAAAGGGATTGGAGGAAATTGTTGGAAATCTCCTTTCTCTGAATGACAGATCAATTGTTCTTTTAGTTTCTATTTGAAATCTAATCAGTTTGTTGTCCTCCTGTTTTTTTTCTTGTTTTTTTGTGAATCGTCTGTCTCTCCTGTTTTGAATCTTGTCGTATGAATGATTGAATGCTCGATCAATATTTTTTTTTTTTTTTCCTTTTAAGTTTGATTTTGTTTTTTTGGGAGGGAAGTTTTTTTTTTTTTTTGTTTTTTTTTTTTTTGCAGCTGTTTCCTTCCAAATGTTTGGTTCAAAAGAAATCTTATGGGCAGAAGAAGAAAAAAAAATTGCTTATTATTATTATTATTATTATTGAATGAATTCTTATTTTTATTTTTGCTCTTTCTCTCCATGTCCATTCTTAGGCTTCCATTCCATCCCTAAGCACTCACTCTCTTTGTTTCAATCTTCAATTAAACTAGAATCATTAAAAATAAAAATAAATAAATGTCTGTATGTATTTGTATAAGACCAAATGTTTTCATTCTTCTTTCTATTATGTTACTGGAAGAATTTTTTCAAACTTAAGGCAAGTTTAATTTCATAATTGTGAATAACATTAGGAGGCATTCCTGAACTATTATTAAAACTTAGATAAATATATCCATCCTAATTTGAATTTGTTGATATGAAACTGTTAATTATTATTTTATTATTATTTTTTTTGCAACCATTATTTCAGCTTTTAATGCATTTTAAATGATCAGAAGAATTGAGTGTAATTTTTCACTTAAAACTACTTACTAATTAAATAAAAGAAATAAAAATACTGGTTCTTTCCACAAGTGTTGTTTCCAAGTTTTTACTCCTTTTCAGGATTTTTTTAAATGGATATTTTATTTCATTTTTATATTTTTTGTTGTTCAGATATTTAAAATATTGAATATGATAAAGTATTGACACCATTACATTGTCTATGATTACCTAAAATGCTTATTACAATTACAAATTTGTTGTCTATGAACTGTTTAAGAAAATCATGAAATTTTTTTATATCCACTTTTTGTGATAAAAAGAATGAGCGACCATAAGAATTATTATTATTACTTGATTGTGAAAAAATATGTCAGTTTTTACCTTCCAAATGTTTGGTTCAGTAGAACATATGAATTAAACAATTTTAGCTGATTTGATATAATAACGAAGTGCATTAAACTAAACCAGTTCATTACTTCATCTACCAAATCTGCTTAGCTTCTTTTGGTGAAGACAAGTTTAGATAATTTATTGAAAATACTCAATTCTTGACTAAATTTCAGTATTTTCATTGGATTCTGTAATTTTTGCCTCATTTAAGTTTTATCTAAAATAAGAATTAAAGAACAGGCCTATTAAAGAGTACAAACTTTCATAAATATCTCAAGGTTTTGCACAGACTGACACCTACACAATTTCACTCATCTATATTATGCACCATGCACCCATTTTCTTTTTCTTTTCTTTTTTAACCTAATATTTTAATGTTAGAAAACCTATTTTGCTATTTTTATCGCTTTTGATAGTTTGTCTTTAGTAATTTCCTATCCGTAATATATAAAGAAAAACTTTCTTTAGGATACACTCATTAAAAAAAAGAAAGAAAAAAAAATTGAAATATTGTTTTGTTAAGTCTGTCTTTTGTTTCAGATTTCAACTTAAGTCTATCATTGGAAATATTCAGTTTCTTTTTGTCACATGCACTTTTGGAAATATTCTCTCTCTAAGATCATTTTGTATTTTTATTGTACGTCAGAAACATTATTGAATTGGAATGCTATTTTGATTTGCTATTTTGTAGGTTGTGCATTTGTTACTTTTAATAACCGACAGAGTGCTCAGAATGCTATTAAAAACATGCACCATTCACAAACAATGGAGGTAAGTAGGTTCTTTTTCAAACAAAACTTCACCAATTACCTATTTTTATAGAGTTCTCTTTCCTCTGTAATATTCTATTAAATATATAAAATTAATTCCTCACATTAACTGACATCCTTGGATGGCTTTTCTTATTTTTCAAATATTCATTCATAGTAATTTTAACATTTCTAAAATTTCAACAAAGGTGAATTTTTTTTTTCCTTCAATTTAATGTCATTTTCTAATTTTATAAATGCTCAACCCATTTTGATTTTAGTAAGTACAAATTTGATTTATATATTTATTCTGCAGACTTTTGCTCTCATATATCATAGTTCTTTTCACCACATTTCAGCGAACTTATCCTTTTGCCTTCAATTAACCCTGACTCCAAGGGTCGCAGTTTTAACCTGATGAAGGCCAGAAGATAAGTTGGCCAAAACATGGTGAAAAGAACAACTATGATAGGTAAAGACAAAAAAATTCTGCAGACTAAATTAATATATAAATTAAGAAGCTCTATCTCAAAGAATTTCCAAATAAATACAATTACAAAATTTTGGGTTTAGTTTCATTTTTAGAGTTTAAATCTGCCTTCTCATATATTCATACAATATTCACTTCCAATATGACAATCAAATGAATTATAAAACAAATATCAGAATCCATTTTATTGAATTCAATTGTAAAAGAATGCAGTAGCAAACAATAAATGAATGATCTTCATGATTTCAATTATTTGTTATCTTTCTTTTATCACTTTTAATAAGAGTTTTCTTTAAAAACAATTTTTAGAAAATCTCTTTTTTTTTTCTAAAAAAGTTAAAATTTAAATGAATACATTTTTAAAATCTAATTTAAAGATTAAATACACATATCCTTGAAGTGCACATAATTTATATTAGAGACCAAAAATCTATTATCTTCATACATTTAAGATTAATTTCTTTAGCTAAAATATTGAATCTTTTTATATTTACTTTTAAAGAACAAATCTTATTTTCCTATCAAATGAAGCTTTTTGCTCGAATAGTCTACACTTGTTTATAACTTTTAGAGTGTGTATCTCGAGTTAGACAATCAATAGTTTATTGATGAATTTTTACTTATTTTAAAAATTCTACTTTTATTTTTTCATGAAGATTTGTTGTTCTTTTTTTTTTTTAGGGCTGTTCTTCACCACTGGTTGTAAAATTTGCAGATACTCAGAGGGAAAAAGAAGCTAAAAAGCTGCAACAGATGAATGCTAATTTATGGAATTTATCTCTGGGAGGTTTAGGTCCATTAGCTCCACAGTATGTCTCGGTAAGTATCAAACACTTAAAATTCTCTTCTTCTATTTTTATTTTAATCTATTTTCAATTCTTTATTAATGAGAAAGCTTTTAAGCATAATAGCCTGCCAGAACTTATTTATTCCAGAATATTGCTATTTTCATTATTATTATTATCATTGTTATTATTATTATAATTGTAATCAAATAGTCCATTGAGGCTTACTTCTCAAAACACATTTCATATCCAATTACCATTGCATTTGATATTTATTCATCCCAACAGTTATTTCAAAGGAATTTGTTTCGTGCTTTGCAGGATTTTTTTTTAATGCCGAATGTTTATCATGTCTATTAAAGATTTCTGATAATGAGAAATGTTAATTTTCTTTGTATGTAAAAGTGATAAATATTTTTTTTTATTTAATGCTTATATTTGCATTGAAAAAGTACTCCTACAATTTATTTACATTTTTTTTTTTTTTTGCTTTTTATTTTTATTAGTTGGTTATTTAGGGAAAAAAACAAATAAAATAAAAATTATTCTGAAATTTTCTAGAATTCATTTTTTTTTAGTTTTTAGTCTAAACCAGGGCTTTGTAAACAATTTTTTAAAGACCCCATTTATGAGCCCAGACAAATATTTGATTAACCATACATACAAGTGACATATGACATATTTAAACAAATTATTTGTTATAAATATACAAAAATTATTAGATTTCTGAATCAATAAAAACTATTATTATAACAAGTCTATTTTGTAAGACAGCAACCTCGTTCTGCAGATTAAATTCTCACAACCTTTTCTAAGTGACTGTATTTTGGATTGTGACCCATAGTTTAAGCCCTAGTCTAAACCCATTTTAAGGACTTCCTCATGCACTTATTTAAAAAAGGAGAAAGAAGTTATTTCCCTTGGATTTTTATAACTTTTCAAGAATAAATGTATGCATTTTAATGTCTTCTCAATATTCTATAAAATATTACTGTTTTTATATGTTTTAGTCTTTATATAACTAATAAACTCTATCTAAACAGTAAGAAATAAAGGCCTCCTCCATTCTTTTTAAGTTATTACAACAAGCAGCAGCTGGCGGCGGAGGAGGAGGTGGTGGTGGCGGCGGTGGTGGAAACTTGGGAGCATTTGGAAATTTGGGTAACATTGGTAAGTTCATATGACTCTCTCTCCCTTTCTCCACCTCTCCCTCTCTTCTCTCCCTCTCTCTCTCTCTCTCTGCCTTTTCTTTAAGTCTCTCTTATATTTCTTCATTTATAGGTTTTTAATTATTCTAAACTTTTTTTTATGGTTGATCTACCAAAAATTTTTTATTTATGATAAATTTCCTGAACATTTCAAAATGGAAGCATTGTCAATAGATTCATTTTAATAAGCTCCTTACTGCAATGAAGTAGAGCTCAGACTCAAAAATCATTATGTTCCAGTTCAAATTCACTCTTTTATTGCTTTCCTATTTTGATTTATTACACTTGAGAAAAGTATAAATTCAATTATTCTTCCCAGCCGTTGGTTAAACAGTGTCACTAGTGTTATTCAAAGATTGTGTTGATGAATGAGAGTTATTTATCAAAAATGACTATTTTTAGGATTAAACCACAAAAAGGTCATTAAGAAAACAAATCAATCAAATGGTGATTATGTCTTTTTATTTTACAACCAAAAATTAATTATGCTGTGACTTTTTAGCTGTGAAAAGTCTGATAAAATTTTATAGATTGAGCTGTAATTTGAATTTTTTGGTTAGGAACTAATAAAGCCAATGTTCATTATTGATTGTCTTATTCCACCCATTAATCTACATCTTTTCTATGGTTTGGCATTTGGATTTTCTTGCCACAAATGTGTGGCCACTGAACAAATGGACGTTTAAAAGTCCATATCCCATTAGAGCCTCTACAATCACTTTTGGTGGTCTCTTGCAGATGAAGCATATTTACTTATCTGGTGTAAGGGTAACAGGGATTCCAAAAACCTTAGCAGATGGGGTCCCATCAATCTTAGCAGAATCATTCCTTCAAGTGTAGGACAACACTGATTTAAAATGCCTAATACAACTTGTAACTGGGCTATTGCACAATACTCTACTTCTTAGGAAAGGAAATCAGTTTTAACAGAGGCTTCCATGCTACTGAAATTATTTCTGAGGATCAAATAAGTATTACCAGAAAATTATTTGTCTATTTTTAATGGCCTTGATAGATTTTTTCTTTGAAAAAAAAAACATTTTTTGCATTGAAATTCCTGCAAAAACTTTGGTGTTTTACACAATAGTTGGTTTTTAAAATTCAATCTCTTAACAGATTTTATATTCTAATATTTTAATATTTTTTGTCATATTTTAAGCCTATCATCATTGTTAACAAAACCCATTCTTAAAATATATTTACTCTTCCTGATGTAGACAATATTATTGAAATGAATAATTTGATTGTTTGCCTATTTGAAAAATGGTTTTACCATCTTTAATAGAAATGTCTTAAATAATGAAAGAATTTTATTTATTATAGTCTTTGTGAATTGGGTTGAAGGCATTTCAAAATATGTGCAGCCCTAAAATCCAAATGAAATATCTGTAGATAATTTATCAAGTCTTTATAACAAAAAAATCTTTTAAAGTTTTGGGTTTTTGTTTCTAAATTAAATTTACTTGAACAATTTTTAAAAGAATTCATTACTTTTATTTAATGTATCAATTTATTCTTTATTCTCATTTATTTGACAGTTTTAGTTTCTTAGCTTAAAGTTTCTTTGCTTTTTGATCCTTTTTGACAAATCCATTGAATTTATTTGTTGTTTTGTTGTTGTTCTCTCCCCCTCCCTATTGTAGCAATTTCAAATAGATTTATGGAAATAAATTCTATTTTTATTTGTGATCTTTTGATCTAACAAGAAAAACATATTGATTTGTTTTCCTCGTTTTGCAGAGAAAAAATTTTATTGCCTCATCAAAAAAGCTTTTTGTTTTTCTTAGGATTGAAAAAGAATTCTTTTTTAAGTGTGTACATGAAATATAATGATATATTATTACTATTATATCAAATCATGTGTTTGCACCCCCCCACAAACATAAATTTTTTTTGGCAGGCATCTGTCAGAACCGACAATACTATGGAGTTCGAACCATGTCATCTTATGACCAATGATGGCCCACTAGGCCTGGACACCGTGGGATTTAAGAATTAAAAAGAAATTGATATCAATAGTTAATATTATTCCTTGTGAATTTTCATTGCTATCATAATAATGCATTGGGTTTGTGCCCTTTATAAACTTTGTTTATCTCATCTATTTAGTTTAAAAATGTTTTCTAAAAAAAAAAGATTTTTAAACTCAATAGATGAGATATATTTAACGACCATAAAAGTTAATAAGCTCTTTTATAAAAAAACAACAATAAACAAATAGTGTTTAGTCATCAATGGGAATTGTTTGGGTGATTGTGTAACTGTAAGTCTTGAAAATTATCACAATGTTGTGACTTCTTTTATAGCAATTCTTCTATGTAGGTCCAACACTTATATCTTTGATGTTTAAATATTATTGTTATTTTTCTCTTAAAAAGAGAAGACAAAAAAGGACCCTTCTTCCCCTTCTCTGTCCTCTGTTTAATAATAATGAATGTCAGCTTAAAAGAATGAATGTCAAGTGGATTCACTTGCTTTGAAATTGGACTGAAATTAACAAAATCAGACAATTTAAAAAACAAAAAAAGATTTTGTTTTATTAGAATTATTTATCAAAATTGGAACAGCAACATGTGTTGCTTACTTTTTTTTTTTTTTTGTTATTGTATCCAAAGGATGAATAAGAATGTGTTATTATGTGAAATTCTGCAACATTGAATGCAGCATTTTTCATGTGCTTCAAAAGAAACTGGGGAAGTCCACTTGGAACACGGGATAGGCAGTCGAACTTTAAAATTGTAATAGGCAAGTTCCAATCCCAGTTGTTTCGTTAACTCTCATATTTGGATGAATAACTTTGAGAAAGATATGAATCTACAAATTCCCTCTTGGTATGAATTAAATAGTGTAGCTGGTGTTATTTAAAAAAAATACACATGGACAAAACAGAACATTCATAAAAAAGATAGTTATTGCCTCGATTTCAACAATTTTTTTTTTTTCATTATAGTTAATTTTCTCTCAGAAATTTTAAATAGAAAAAAACAGTTCTTGACTATTTGAGCGTGACAATAAATGACATATATAATAAAAAAGAATAAAAAAAAAACAACAATCATCTTTTGCATTGGATTTTTTAAAAAGAGCCTAAATACTACTTTATTGGATTACATCACAGCTTTGTAAAATATTGCAAATGAAAGTATATCTTTGAAAAAGTCTATCATAGTTGTATAAGCTTGGACTCTAATCGTATTAAAGGAGTTCAAATGCTAACCAAAACTATCAGATTTACTTACAGCTATCGAGGCTTGTAAGCCCAACAAAGTAACTTATATGTAAGGATAACTCTGACTCTGAAAACCCGGGTGGATGAGACTTATCAACTCGATGAGCCTAACTAATCTAGTAAAGGACAACACTGATTACAAAAAGTCCAGGGATATCATGAAAACTAGCTTTTGGTTGGGGCTCGACCTAATAGATATATTCCCTATTGATCTTAAAATTGTTTATAAAAGAAATCATGTATAGTACTATATAGAACTATAATTTTCATTATTAATTGATTTTTTAAATCTTTTGAAATAAGGTTTGATAATAATTTATTCTTTGCGCAGAGTTGTCCTCATCTTCATAATTGTTGGTTCAGCCAACTGATAATATAGCCTTCTCCAGGTGATCAACACTGACTGGTTAGGGATGCTAAGTCTCATAACTGTTTACCCAGTAATTACTGCCTTCCATAGTTATTGTCTTACAATCTTTTGGCAAACTAATGGTATAACCTTTTTAGGTAGAATTAAAGCCAATATCTTTAGACAATGCTCACATTGAACCGTAGAGACTTAATGCTTTTATGAACAACTATGAAGATGATGATAGCAGCCAGCAATGAATGAATACACTGACTACTTTTTATAATTTTTTTTTTCTTATTTTTTTTTGTTTGTTTTTCATGAATGGATGTAATATAATTGTATTCTCTTTGCAGGCTTAAACACAATGGGTATCCAACAATTATTGACTGCTGCAGCAGCTGCTGCTGCAACTGGCAATAATCCAGGTAAGACTGAACTCTGTTGTTGTCTAAAATCTTATTTATTCTACCTGTCTTTTAATTTTCTACATTGGCGTAGTTTTGATGAACCCATTACCTTTACAATTTTAACTGCTAATTTGGTTTTTGTTAATGTTTTCGTTGAATAAAATGTAATAATTTATATTAAGTTTCTATGACATCATCCACTATTATCTGTTATGAATATTATCTTCGTCTTCAGACAGCAAGAGTGGAACAGAGGTAAAAGCTTGGACTCTGGAACCGTATGACAAGAGTTCAAATGCCAGTCAAAACCACTATGTTCCCTTTCAGCTTGTCTCGGGCAGATAAGGCTTGCTAACTTGTGAGAGTAACTCATCTAGATGTAAGAATAACACAGATTCCCAAAATCCGAGTTAATGAGGCTCTTCAACTCAATGAGAGTTACTCATCTAGGAATAGGGCATCACTGATTACAAAAGCGCAGGGATAAAATGAACCTGGAAAATTGGCATTGTGCCTAACTTGGTGTCTTTGACTAAGTAGATACCTAAGATTTTTATTTGGAAAAATGATGATGCTTCTGAAAAAAAAAAATTTTAAAAGTTTTGGGTTCATTAAAATTGTTGAAAACTAAAATAAAAGTTTTAAATATGGAAAAAAATTTTTTTTATGTATTCTGTTTCTTAGTGCATAGGCTTTAAAAAATAATTTAATATTAAAGGATTTGAAGATTTAGGTTGAGAGATTTGTTCAAGTGACATGGTCCTCTGGCTAGAGATTAGATTCATTTGCTGTTATCCCTCTTTTAAATCTGCTATTTCTTTTTTTTTTTTCATCTTCTAACAGAAAGGAAAAATCTTTTGAAATTTCTTTGGTCCAACAAATTGAAATACTCAAGTAAAACTATTTTCCAATTCCTATTGACTATTTAATAACTATTAATTAGTATTTATTCAAATACTAACTTAACTTGATTATTGACCATCTAAAGGTTGAATAAACATTATACAAATTATGATAAAAGGAAATCTAATTTTAATAATCAATTTATTTTTCTTTTTTTATATTGTTAATTGAGAATTTAATAGTAATAATAACAACAACATACACAAACACATTAGGTTTGTAGTGAAGTGAAGAGGACATGTTTGAACAGTTGGTTTATTCGGAAATATTTAATTTGAATGGCATTTTACAATTATCAATTACTAATTGTATTTTCCTTTAAACTAATTAGAATTTAATAATCTATTTAAATGAAAAATTATTAATCCATTTTAAGAAATGACTGGAAATTAACTTTTATCTTTTTACATTTCACCAATCTTCCTACTGATCATTTATAGCAAAAACTCCACAGGCTTATGCATATATACTTTTGATTTTAATATAACTTATGCGATCTGCATGAATGGAATTTTAATCTTATCTTTGATCAAATCCTCATTTTGTTTATAAAATTATCTTGAAATAATTATTTTTATTTTCTTTAAAAAAAAAAGACAAAACAAAACCTTTGCTGTATAGATTTTGTTTCCACTGAATATTTGTGCTATTTCGTTTCATTTTTGTTGTTCATCTTGCTTCTTCTTTTCTCCCTTGATTAAATCAAATAAATCAATTAAATAAAAATTATTTTTATTTAATAATTGTTAATTATGCCTAGAGAACCACCTAACTGCTAACTGGCTTTTAAATGATATACTAAGATGATAATAAAATCATTATATTTTTATTATCTGTAACTCAAACTGCTATTGCTTTTACCAATCACTAGTATTAGTATTTATACTCTAATGGTCTAACTGCAAGCCTCACTAGTCAGTGTCTTGAAAACTGCTTATATTTTTTCCAGTTCATGTTTACATATTGTTGTGTCATTATTGATTATGTGTATTGATCTAATTGTGTTATGTTGAAAAAGGTCATTTGAAATTAGGGATGTCAGAAATTGGAAAACATGTCCTGAAAAACAACCATGATCTACTTTTGACCTATCATCTTTCTTTTTCTATTCTCTTTCTGTCTGTCTATGTCTTTGTTTGTAGAAAGATAATAAAATTTGTAATTAGGATTATAAATAGATTGACTTCATTGCTTCAGCTGCATTATTATGTCAGCTTCAGATGTTTTTTTTTTGTTTTCGTGTAAAAATGCTCATTTGAACAAATTCTTAATCATTTGACTTACTCTATTTTTGGTAGTTCCACTTTTTTTTTTTTTAAAGAAAGCCCGGTAGAAAAAATAAAGCTCCATTTATTTTTATAAATTAGTTCTTTACACAGGTTAAATCCTAATAGAAATGAACATATCTAGATAAGATAAAAAAAGAAGCACAGCTTTACAAATAAATGTTTCTTTTTAATTGCTTGGTTTCTTTTAAAATCTATCTGCTAAAAATAAAGTTGGGGACTTGATTAGATGTTTATATGAAATAAGATAATTCTATTAAGAAAATAATTTATTTTTTTCATTCTTCATATCTACAGCCTCGTAAATTGCATAAACGCTTTTTAACCTGTTGAACACTAAAATTGCAAATGTGTTTTTGTTTTGTTCTTTTTTTTTTACAAGTTTTGTTTTAAATGTTGACCTAATAATTTTATAAATAAATTCTTAAAATAATATCATTATTAAGATTGAATTATTAACAAATTTGATAGATTGATGAAATATTTTTTTTCATTTTATGAAATTAAATAGAAAGAAAAATTATTTTTTGTTTTTTGATTTGCTTGGTTAAATTTTGTTGCTTATTTTCTTGTATAGTTAAGTTTTCAAATAAGCATAATTTTTATATGAATAAAGATTTTAATGTTAATTAAAACTAAATAAATTGCCGTGAATGCTAGTATAATCAATATTCTTATAACATTTTAGCATGCTTTCTTTGAAAATCATATTTATTTTTAATGCTTTATTGCCTATATTAAAAAAGAGTTAATTTCATAAAGTTGATAAAGCTTGAAATTTAGGTAAGTTGTTATTAATTGAATGTAGAAATAACTTTTTTCTGTAGAATAAATTTAGATAAACTAATATTGTATGTGTTTCAATTTTATATTTTCCTAAAATATTGTACATAAACTCTTTTTAAAAAATCTATAAAAAAAAATTAAACAATTAAGTATTCAAATTAAAAACAAATTTTTAATTCTTTGTATTAAACAAACAAAAAAACCCAGCTTATTCCTAACACTGCATATAATTTTCTTTTTTTTTTAATTTAAATTTTTTATTAAATGACAACTTTTTCTACTAAGTCTATTGTTACCTGGCTGCTAAATAGCAAATTTTTATTGACTAGCATTCTCACATTTTTAGATTGTGAGAACAATTATTTTTAATTCACGTGTTTCACTGTGTTGAATTTTTTATTTAATTTTTGTTGTTGTTGTTTTTGATGTTGTCTTACACTCTGACACTTTTTTTTCTTCTTTTTTTTTTGTGTCCCCTTTATAACGTGCAGGCGTGTTGGCAGCCCTCGCGGGGTTAAATGCTGGCAGTCTAACCAATAACACTACTTCTGCCTGCTCCCCTTCCTCCTCCTCTTCCACTTCGTCCACTGCACCGTCTGCTGCAGCAGCAGCTTTGGCGGCAGCAGCAGCGGCTACAATGGCATCACTGGGGGGCAGCAATAGTGGCGCGGGCGGTTCATCGTCTATGACAGGTACTTTAACCTTCATCTTCAAATTAAATAAAAACTTTTTTCAAATAAAACTATCTGGTTTGCATTGACTTGATGAGCATCGGAATGCTTTTGGGTTTTGGTTTGGCCCTTTACATGCTCTCTGCTCATGCTGTGCAGCTGTCTTCATCACTGCAGTCACCCACATTTGATGCACAAACCAGCATTTGACACTCCCAACCCTTCTTATTATCTATCTATCTCTCTCTCTCTCTTTCTCTCCCTCCCTCATTTATACACCCTTTTTCTATTCTTGTTATATACATACACAGATACACAACTTTGTCTTTTTCACTCCCATTGTTTTGCTTCTTCAATATTCTCTTCTTTTTCTTCTCCCTTTGCAAATAGACAGTCCAAACTCTCTATTGAAATGGAAGATCATTTCCTAATCTCTAAACCAAATTCTTTATTGCACTCACAACTTTCTAATCTTCCAATCAAGACACTTTTTAAAATGTCATCATCTTCACGACTACAATCACCATCTCCTCTGGCAGCTTTATAAATCAAACACCTTTTCATGGAAAACTAGTTACATCATTACTCTTACCCTCTCTTCACATATACACACAGTTTCTCCTTACTTGCTTCTGTCTGAACTATTTAATGCTCCAACCAACTAATTACTTAAAACCAATTAAAGTCTGCAATTCATGAATATACTTATTTTAGTTATCAGCTGTTCATTGATAAACATTTTGTTAAAAAATAACACTTAAGAAATACATATTGAACTTTATGGGTATTTTGTGTTGCATATTCAAATATATATATATATATATATATATATATATATATATAGATAGATATAAAAGGAAGATAAAATATAAAATCTTTGAAGAAAGTATTAATGATATTTTTTATTATGATATTTCGGATCCACCTGGATCCT
>JAUZSX010000056.1:1550087-1567687 GCA_034780655.1 Idiosepius hallami
ATATATATTAATATATATGTATTATAAATATGTTTGAAATTTAATTACATTAATAATAATATATATATATATATATATATATATATATACACACACACACACACACACACACACACAAGCTGCAAAGGTTGAGTAGTGTTAGGATATGGGACTCTGGAATCATATCAGATGTTCAAATCCTAGTCAAAACCATTACAAACACTTTCAACTGGCCCAAGCAGATGAGGCTTGTTAACTTTGAAGAGTAACTCATCTAGGTGAAGGACAATATTGATTACAAAAAGTCTGAGAAAATAATGAGCCGTTAAATCTGGCCTTGTTTCTAACTTGGTTTTTGTATCTATGGTTTGGTGCTCGACTATCATATCCTGAGTATTTGATCCTACATTTATTATGTGTGTATGATATGTGGGTAGGTGGGTGTGGGTGTGTATTTTTTTTAATTTGATTAACACTTAAATTAATCTCTAACATGTGCCATTGAACCTGTTACATAAACCAGTCTAAAACTTGACAAGCTCTATCATTAATATTAAACTTATTTCACATATTTACATGACAAACATTATCTGACTATATATACATATGTAGATGTAAACAGATTAGGGGTAGCAAAATTTACCAAATTTTAAGACAGCGCTGTTATCAACTGGTGTTTTGGGGGTTTCTGTGTACAATTTTAACTTCAGATTATACTTGACTGAATTTCCAATCATCCACTTCCAGACTTTCTCGTAATAGTATTGCATGTAATCAAATAATTCTTTACATAATGTAATTCAGTCTTTATGGTAAGTCAGTCTGTTTTTGAAATCCCCTTTGGCTTGATGAGTTCACTGAGCAAATCACAGTCTCTCTTAGTCATATTGTTTCAAGATTACTCATTTTGGCTTAAGGATCTGAAAATGTATCTATATTAGTGTTAGGTACGAGTAAAATAACAATATATATAAGATTTTAAAACATGATGTCCCTACTGATACAAAAAAAGAACCCCTAAAAGTCTATTGTATTTGATTACTCTAGACATGGAACTAGATTGCAGTTGTGTGGCTAGTCTTCAATTATACTTGCAAGAAATTTACAATCACCAAATGCCTTTGACTTTGTGTGTAAGCTAACAAATGACACACGCTCTATCACAAATTTTGAGCACTTTCCCTTGATTAAAAGCTCTAATCCAATTTTAATAACAAGAAAAGATCTTAAATAGAAACATTAATTTATCTAAAAATGCTTAGTAGTAGTAGTAATAGTAGTATGAAGAATGCAAATCTTAATTCAATTTTTTTACCTTGATTTTTTTTCCTACATTTTTAATTTTCTTTCTTTTTTTTCAGTTTGTTTCTCACATTTTTAGATTCTGATTCATCATATTAATTTTTTCCCATTTTTTTTTCTTTTTTTAACATTTACAATGATTCAACCTTGAATTAAAAAGAATTAAACTCTTTGAATGCGTATATATATATATATGTATGTATATGTTAAAAAGAACATGCAAGAAAAAATACATCTTAACTACAACAACTAAAACAAACACGTGAAAATGAAAGCACAATAAATCTAGAATGTAACTTACTTAAAATGTCAATCTTTGGAGATGTTCAGGGAGGACTGAAAATGTTTGGAAGAAGACTGAAGAATTATGTTAAGATGCTCGACCCCCACAACTAAGCTTCTAAGGAAAATAAAAAAAATTTTTAATGAAGCATACACACACACAGACACAGGGTGATCAGAAAGTAAATCCTTATTTTAAAATACTTATAATTTATTAAAATGCTATTATATTTTTTTCATTTTTGTATGTATGTTACTTAATAGGGTTGGTTAAGAGAACAAGTCTACTTAACCAAACCAAGAAATTTGAAAAATTCTTATGAGTTCTATCGCATAAGAGTTTCTTGTGTAATCAGTTGATGCTATTCATGATTAACTTGAAAAGCAAGTGGCAAATGATGGTTCCCAAATAGAATTTTAAATCAAAGTCCATGCAATATACTCTCTTCTCTCATTCATTAATTAATTAGAGAATTTACACTTCAGAAATAAATTATAGTTATTTAATGGGAGTTACTTTTGCATCACCTTATATTCATCATTTATAATAACACACAAAAAATACAAAAATAACCCAAATAGTTTTTGATTTAAAAAAAAAATGTTGCTCAATGTTTTCCCCTCCCCATCACTCTAATATCCAAATGTTCCAAAGTAATGTCAAATATGTCAGGAATGTTTCCAAAAATTTTTTTTTACCGACCAGAAACAACTTGATACCTGATAATAGAATAATGAAGGTTTCTGAATTTACAAATTAAAAAGAAAAACATATTTGTTAGAAACTGAAAAATTATATTATTGTTACAGGTTTAATAATAGAGAATAAACAGATTATGTCCCATTAGTAATGTTATATCAAATGATCAAATCATTTGATAAGATGTACCTTTTTGTTTATTTCTAGCTGACTTTTTTCCTTTTTCTTTTTTTTTCCTAATTGCAGGTACCATGACTGGTACAACTTCTTCAAACTCACTAAGTGGCCTCGCTGGAATGCAAGCTCTAGGGAACAATTCCTTAACAAACCTCTCTAGCTTGACCTCAAATGTAACAACAAACATGAATGGCATTGGCTCCAATACTAACCCTACAGGTATTGATGCCCTTAGCCAAGCATATTCAGGGATACAGCAATATGCAGGTTTGTCAGGTTTGCTCCCTCCAGGTAAAGGTTTGTTTCATGTTTTATTACAGTTTTTCCAGGTGTGACTCTGTTTTGTCTGTAGTTTTTGTGGGGCTTTGGTGTGTTCATCAAATCTGCCATTTCTCCATTCTCATTGCTCTGCCCTCTTTTGCTTTACTTAATTTTTATTTTTTTTAAATCTTTAGTTGCAGTAGTAGTATTTTACTGATCCTTATTGTACCCTACTTTTTTTTTAGCTCTCTCTCTCTCTCTCACACACACACCTTTTCTCTGTTTTGTCTGTGCTTCCTTTTTTTTTCTTTTTATTCAATTTACTTGCCTTGCTCCCACAATCCCTCCTCCTCCTCCTCCTCTTAATTCTATCCTTGCTACACTGCTATTTTCAAAATATTGAGTTGTCCCTAATTCAAGGAAGCATGTCAAGAATTCTTTGATTCAAAACCAGCTGAATTGTACTTTCACCAGATCCAAAAGCTTGCAGACTTACGACAGAAAAGTCTTGGAAAATGATGGTCTTTATTTTGAGGAATAATTTTTGTTATTTTTTTTTTTTTTATGACTTGGCAAAGTCTTTATGAACTTTTAAGACAACTTCAAAAACAGAACTTTCACAATTTCTACTCATCAAATTTTCTATTTATTCAAAAAAAAAAACAATTTAAAGAAAATCTAACACCTGTTTATATTAGTTATGAAGAATTGAGGGCAATATTTATAATTAAAATGTTCAATATCAATGACAGAGCAAGTATAGTTGATTTGCATTGACCTAGGATCAACAGCCTTTGGTGACTGTCATTTCTTGCTATCCAATCATCAGACCAAATGGTTACTGCAACCTGATATTAGGTAAAAAACCGACAGTCAGCAAAAGCTATTGGTTTTGTGTCAACTATAATCAACTACATGATATAAGGTTGTTCCAAAGTTGGTAAATATTTTTTGGTAAATTTTACTTGTCAAAAATTATTACCCAAAATAAAGACCATTGTTTTACTGGACTATTTGATCTGTAGACTTTTCAGACCTAGTCAAAGTACCATTCAGCCGGCTCCAAATCAAAGAATTCTTGACCTGGTCCCTCAAACATTTGGGACAACCTAATATAGCACTTAATAGGCTTAAAAATTCAATATGGAATGAGTAAATAGTTTTTAGTTTTCTTTTATATTTTTTAAAACTAATATCTCTAAGTCCTTTTCTTTTCATTATTTTCTTTTGACCCCTATTTAAATGATAAAATGATTCCCCTTCAGATAAATTGAAATCAAATCATAGAATCAATTGATTCCTTGCCTTGCCCATTTTGTTCCCAAAATTAAAATGCTCTACTTTGAAGAGTTATGGAAGCTCAAGATGATTCAGAAAGATGCACCATTTTTGCAGTTTCTATCCTGGAATAACTTTTTTCAACATGAGATTAATGTTCACCTCTTTCCATTATACCAAACATGTACAGGTTTCAGATTCCATTGGGTTTTAAGCATTGTTTTTATTTTTTCTTCTTTACCTATTTACTTTATCAGTCATAATCAAAGATGACTAATAATAGTTTTCTATTTTTACTGTTATCATTATTTTAGTAATCTTTTCTTTTAATCAAAGCCAATATTTTAAAAATATTTAACATTGAATGAATTTGATTTCATTCTGTTGTGCATTATCTCTGATGACATTACAATATTTTTAATATATTGTAGAATCAAATATATACTTTACTGACCTTAAATGACCCATAGAGGTAAAAAAAAAGAATTGATCTGAAGCAGATAATGAATTTTACAAAAACATTTTATTTTTTCACTTTCTTATTCCACTTATTCTCTTTATCCCCCTTTTTCTCTTAAAAAACAATATATATATATATATACATATACACTGCACCCATTTCCTCTTTATCTTATGGCTCTCCTTACTGCTTTCAAGCTTAATGATAAATGTCTATTCATTGATCTTGCTTGTTCTGCTCAAATGGCTAAACATTGCAGTAGGGTTTTTAAGTCCTATTCTTCTTCACTTAAGTTTTTACTTGAAACAAAAATTCCCATTTCCTTGTTCCATTCCCAAATTGTTTTCTTTATCTTGCTTGTTATATTTAAAAACATTTATTTTACAACTTTTTTTTCTGAGGTGGAGGGAGGGGGAATTTTGGAGAAAGAAAATTCAAATTTCCAAATGATTAAATCTCTTTACCTCTTTGAATGATAGTCATTTGTTTTTTCGTTTTTTTTAAATAATCAGTAAAAGGTTTTCATATAAAACTAGAAAAAAAACATTTCCTCTGGTTTGAGTATTATACGAGTTCAAATCTTAGTCAAAGCCATTACATTCACTTCTAGCTGCCTATAGCAGATGTGGTTTATTAACTTGGGAAAGGAATTCACCCAGGTGTAAGGAAAACACAGATTTAAAAAAAAGACATGGTAGATGACACCTGTCAACTCATATAGGTAAAAAGTGGCACTGATTACAAAAAGTCCAAGGATATAATGAGCACATAAATATGGCTTTGTGCATATCTTGGGTTGGTGCTCAACCAAATAAATATATCCTTTAGTTGATGGAAGAGTTTAGTTTTTAATTGCCTATCTTTAAATACATGAAATAAATGGTGATGACCATTTGTGACACTGGATATTTTACTAATAGGTGATTAGCGAGTATTCATTCTGGATTAGATTATTTTTCAGATTATTCCAATTTTGAATAATTTTTTTTTAAAACTTAAGACTACTCAAAATATTTTAAATGTGTGCATTAGTTCTTTTTTTTTTAATTTATATTTGATAATAATGTACTTGGTTCTTACTGCAATGTTACCATGAAATTTATTTTTTGTACCTTCATCCTTGTATGAATTTGCTTTTTGTACAGGTGGTCTTCTTCCTTCCCTTCCTTTGAATATTGTAAAATGTTCTTATGTGTGCACAGCTTGATCTAATAATGATTTTTTAAACTAATTCATTTGATTTATATTTACAAACTTAAAAATTATAAATATGTTTGTTACACGCATTTTTTTGTTGTAGTTTTTTGTACTAAATTCTTATTAGTTCCCAAATGCTTGTTATCTTTAAATATGTCATCAACTCAATTATGTTTTTTTTATTAATCTTGAGTTTTATTTTTTGATATAATTGAAACAAATCATTTTAATTTACAAGAAATTGGTGTCCTTCATAATTCATTTTTTTGTATTTAAAGGATAAGACTTGTTTAGCTAATATATAGTTATGTACCATCTGTTAGGGTTTAATAGTTCTAGTTTTTAATAACATAAAAGTACTTTTCAGTGATTGAAATAAGGAGTCTTTATTGGTACTACATTCAGTTGTAGCCTTTTAGGGGGCTAGAAATGAGGGTCAGAAAAGAATTAACTAGTTATTTGTTATGAAAGTATTTAAAATAACTTATTTCATTACTGATGTGATATGAAATTTGGAATTCAATTGGATTGTTGTAGAATTCTTTTTTTAATTCTTATTTTTGTCTTTAGAAAATCTTATATTTCTTACTTTTATCTGGTTTTATTATAAGACTTATTTGACATCAACTAATTGGTTTAACCTTTTAATTTTATGAGAGTTTATAATTTTCTCTGCAAATACATATCTGCATTTACATACACACACTTATAGTTTTTTTTCCTTTAACTTTTTGAAATTCGTGAGGCAACCAACAGAAATTTTTTAATCATTTTTTTTAAAGAATTATATATAATATATAAGACCCAAAGCAAATTCTAGTTTTACTATTAAAAAAAAAGTAAAAACAAAAAAGTTTCCATTTTTTTTATTATTATTTTTTTTTTTTTTCTTGTAAAAAAAAAGGAAAAACAGACATATTGAATATAGTTAATGATATTCTTTACTTTTCATCTTGACATGAAAATAAGAAATGGTAATTTAACTAGACTGTCCATATAATAATACAAAAAAATATATAAATTTACATGAAAAGTCTTTTTTTTTTTTTCCTCTTTTTTTTTCAAATTGATTTTTTTTTTCTTATTTTACTTCCAATTCTATAATTTAAAATAAAAAACTTTAACTAAAACCAAGGCTGATTGTTTTTAGGTTAGCTGTACAACCAGAATGGAAATAATGTTTTTCAGGATTATCTTGCTTATTAGACAGACACAGACGTGTAAAGTTTTAGTCCAAAATATTAGTTACATTTAGATCTTTTTGACAGGTTTTTAAAATTTTTGCCAGTTTTACTGCCACATTACTGCATAATTTAACATCTTTACAATAGACATTACCACCAAAAATATTTTTTTCTCTCTTTCAATATTTTTTGGGTCACTATCATTATTGTTAATATTGTCATCATTCATTTCTTATTATTTTGTTTTTCTTTTCAAAAATATCTGATTGGATTAAATTCAATTAATTTTAGTTATTTTTGGTCTCACCCCCTTATTTGCATTTGGCTCACCATAAGATAATCTCTAAAATGGTTCTCTGTATGCTTGACATTGTTTTTTTTTTCTTTCTCCTACTAGCGTCATTCCCTAATGCATTCAATAGTCAGTCAGCCCAACAAATCCAACAGGCTGCAGCAAATTCCCCAGCTGGAAAACAAACTGAAGGTAAGTCTCTCCAAATTTTATAAATATTCATTCCATTTTGGGAAATGTTCTTTCTAGTTTTGTTTTTTTTTCTTGCTTTTTCTTTTTCATTGTTCTTCATTTAGAGCTGAGAGACAACTTACCATTTCCAGAGCAAAAATAGACCAATAAAGTGAAATTAGCATTTAGTTTAAACTTCACTTTTTAAATATAAAATTTGTTTTTTTGTATTTTATTTTTTTAGAAGCATTATTAGTGTTTTTAAAAGGTTAATCACTGGTGTCTTTTAGTAAGTTTGTGTGACAACAATTCTTATTTTAAAATTATTGTGCTTTCCAAAGTTCTTCCCATCCAAAAACTCCTTTATGATTGTCACTCTGGCCAATGACTAAATCTCATTAAGTTATCCCAAAAACGTCCACTTGGGTAAGCTAATTGAATGTTGTACTTTGGAATCGTAATACACAAGTTTGATTCCCAATTGCACCACTTGCATTTACATTTGGACCATTACTCTTCCGAAAGGTATGAATCCACACATTTCCTCCATCTATGAATTAAATTGTGCATACTATGTTATTTAAAAATACTGTGTATTCAAAATGAAAAGGTTAACAAAAATGATTGTTCTCAGCATTAAATGACCTAATAATGGTTGTTATGTAAAGTCAAAAACACTTCTCCTTTAGCTATGAGTTAAATACTTCACATTGCGTTTTTACGAAAACTATGCATGAACAAAAGAATGTTAGTTAAAAAATGGTTTTAATTAAATGAAAAAGGTTTACATGTCATGAAACACAAACTACCAAAAACAAATACCTGACTAGCTTAAAGACCGTTTCAGGAAACTGATGGTGTTTTGAAATGCTCCAAATTTATAATTTGTTAACTTCATTGCATTCAGATTTGGTCTAATACCCTTAAGAGAGACATAATTTTCTTCAGCTATTTGTTTTATTAAAAAAAAAACATCAACTATTTAATGATAAAAAGGATTGAAATAGCCTGAGAAATTTCAACCTACGTAAATAGAAAAACTTGAAATGATTAAGCCCACAGGATTGAAAAATAGGAAATATTTCCTTTGGAAACTTTGCTATTACGTTTTTTTTTTTGTTTTTAAATGAAGCATTGAAATTCTGAGTCAATACCCGTGTTTGTCCTTTTTTTTTGTTTTGTTTTTGTTTTGTTGTAGGTCCAGATGGAGCCAATTTATTTATATATCATTTACCCCAAGAATTCAGTGACCATGACCTCATGCAGACTTTCATACCATTTGGCAATGTTGTTTCTGCTAAAGTTTTCATTGATAAACAAACAAATCTAAGCAAGTGCTTTGGTAAGAACATCATTTCTTCTTTTCTTTTTTTTTTTTTATCTATTTATCCTTTATTTTTTTCTTTCTGATTCTTCCTTTGGGGAGCGGGGGTAATTGGGTTTTTTTTTGTATCATGGTAGGATTGTAAGAGAATATTTGATTCAATTATTTTTCAACTGAACAAATTATTTAAAAGGAATTACTAAAAGAAATTTAAATACAAAACATGTGATGAGTGACCATAAATTAAAAATTAGTTCTTTTGAAATAATTATCACCAGAAAGTTGTTGTTCTGAATTCTTTTTTTATACAGAAATCAGCTTCATAACTAAAATATTAAATTAAATGAAATAATGGGGAAAATCAATAATTTTGTGGCTCAAAAATATTGATTACATAAACCTTCCATAATCAAAGTGAGGTTGATTGTAACATAATTACCTATTTCTTTTTCTGAATTACACTTTAATTTACAAGTTGATAAACTTACTTTCCATATTTTATATCTTTAAAGAACTGAACCTTTTATAAAAAAATCTATTCTTGATAAATTCAAATTTTGAACAAATAATTTCCATTTTCAATCAGCCTTCCTTTTTTTTTCTTGCCATGACTACATTGAACATTTTGTTTTAATTCTGTTGCTCCCTTTACAACCAACAGGATTTGTAAGTTATGACAATCCGTTGTCAGCACAGGCAGCAATTCAAGCCATGAATGGTTTTCAGATTGGTATGAAACGACTGAAAGTCCAGTTGAAGAGGCCCAAAAATGATAGCAAGCCATACTAATCTTGTAGTAGAATATCCTTTTTAACTGGTGAGTAACAAAGAATTCTTTTATTTCATCTTTACAGTTTTCAAACTTTTACTTCATTTGAATAATAACTTTTATTCTCTTATCCTTCTAATAAAGTCAGTCAGACAAACCATCATCTGCTGCTACAATCTCTACAATTTTCATATATATATATATATATATATAAATTTTAAGTGCCAGGTTTCATAGTTTTTTGTTCCTTAAAATTCCCTAAAGTAAGAATACTCAAAATATAACTGGTTGGTGGTTAGACTTCTACCTCAATTTTTTTTTTATTGTAAGTGGATAAAATTCCTAAAGTTTATGTTTTTTTTTTGTTTATTTCGTTAATTAAATCATTTAAGAACTTTTTTTTAAAAATAATAATTAAAATTCAGTGAAAAGCTTACTTTAGTGAATGGAATGTGAACAAGCATTTTTCTTTTAGGTCATTGGGAGAACATAAACTTGATTTACCTCTTTATTTGAAACATATCAATTGCAGAAGAATTCTATTAAGTAAAGTTAATATTTTAGCAATGAGTCTTGGAGAAGGAGTCATTAGGGTGTGAATGAATCCTTTCAATCTTATGAAAATAAATTCATCAATACATGGGGAGATTTTAATCTATAATCATTGAAAGAGTGAATGAATAAGTATGTTTGATGTTATATTATAAATATTTGGCTTTGTTTTAAAGATCAATGATAAGCTGAAAGATAAAATACTAAGCTCTAATTCTAATATTAATTGCAATGTGCCAAACTTCATAACAGTTTAATCCATAATCTTTATGGAGATCTATCTTTCTGACATCAAAGCTTTTCATGACTTTGTAAGAATCTTATGACTTTCAGCTTCATAATGAAAATTAGGATTGCATGATTTAGATTAACGATAATTTCAGGACTATTGACTCTCATCATTTTACTTTGCCTGTTTTGTACAAATCAACTTGTTCAAATCTGGTACAAGGCCAGTTTTATGTGCTCATTATATTATTGGGCTTTTTACAATCAGTGTTGCCTTTCACTTAAATGACTTCCTCTCACTGAGTTAATGAGCCTCATCTGCCCAAGTTACATTGTATAATTAATAAACAGCATTTGAATTTTTAGAATTTATTCTAGTCTGAATGACAGCATCTCATTGAAGCAAACCACTAATTCACCAAAGTAATTTTTGGAAAGCAAAATTCTTAGTTGTAGAACATGCTAAACACTTCTCACAGTCAAACACGTCCTTATAGAGTTTAAAACACCCACTAACCTCGGGAAGAGGAGCCTCTTCAATGTTAATAATATGAATAATCTATCTGAATATACTGATACAGTGAATATCTTTAAACTCCTAAAAGAACAAAAAATATTTCAAAAGATCTGAACCAAGAAAAAATTCTAATAAAAAACTGAACCGTCTTTAAATGACCTATAAAGGTTGATAGATCAAAAAAATATCTTTATTGTCTACTACATGATCTCCCATGATAAAAGTTAAATTTTCAACTGTTCTTATAGTGTTATGAACTAGTTTGAAAATAAAGCAAATAAACTTGCAGATTACAATAGATGAAAACTATTTAAGATGAAGAAGAACAAAGCCACTGGTATTGGCAAGGCTGATAACTTTTTGTTTTTCAAGTTGCTATATATCAGCTTATTCTTAATGTCAGTCCAAAGTGCCTTCCATAAACATCACTTAGATATCTACAGTAATCATTTTATTGTGTTCTCATTAGAATTGAAAAAAAAAATTAAAAGAAAATAAGAGTTCCAATAGCTTTTCCTGCTTTAATTATGGCAGTATCCCATCAGAACTTAACAAATTCATTTTATTGTTATTAAAAAAAAATAACCAGTGATAAAATCTTGTTGGTTAAAAAGGAAAGGAAATTCTTATTAATTCAAACCATTTTAATGTTACTCTTTTAATTCATTTACTGTCCATTTTTCATTTTCAATGGAAATAGTTATTTTTCTCTATTATCCTAATACGAATGTGAGTTTATAAAAATTAAGTAGAAGAAATCAAAAAAAAATCTTTTCTGCTCATTGTTGTTGGTTTTTGCTTTTTGCCTTAGACTTGCTTTCTTATGTTTAAAATCTATCTGTAAAATAGAAAACAAAAAACAAAGATGGAAACAATAAACAAAGAAAGAAAAATGAATCAAAATAATTTTAAGAAGATTTCTTTTTTTAAATATTTTTTAAGATCTCTTCATTTTCTGCTTGGAATAAAAAAAAATCTTCCTAACTGCAAAGATCCTAATGAGGTGATATGTACTTGGTCAACAATCAAACTAAGTTAGACTCAAGACCAGTTTTATATGATTCTAGGGAGATGTGGGTTTCTTTTTAAAAAACAATTTGTCAAGTAGATTGCAATTTGTTTATTGAAAGACTTTTTTTGACTTTTGTAATATCCTGTTTGTCTACCATCTAAGGTTATCTTCCAAGATACCTTTTGGCATATTTGTCTCCTACTTGATTTGAGGACACCATGTGACCCATATTAAGAATAAATGAAGAATCAGGAACTATCATAAACTGCTACAGTACCTACCATGTTGAAACCAGATCTTCTTTTTAAAATATTTGTTGTGGTTTGGCCTGTTCCTCTTTATACTGATCGCACCAGCCACCATGAGTGAACCAGCTACTGTAGATGCTAGCTTTCTTCCTAGATTTTGTTTACTAAGCCTGACCATAAAATATCCTATTCTTCTAATTCTGAGCAATGCTAATTGCTGTTTTTAGTTTTCCCATTAAAAAAATTAATAATATTCACCAAAGGCAACTTTAATTCTTCACATAAATTACTTGGTTTAACTTAAAATAATTTTAAAGATAAAAGAATTCCAACAACAAAATATCTGCATTCTCCTTTGACCCTAAATTTTTGGTTTGTTAAAGATTTAATAGAAATATAAATTTAATCTAATCTTTTTGTAAATCTTAATACTTAACATCAAAACCATTTTCTTTTCATACTTTGACTTTATCTGAAATTCATCAAAATCTTCTTGATTTATTAATTAATTAGATTATCAATCTTAAAGAGAGTCCATTTTCATAGATCATTTTGCTGCTAGTAAGTAATCTCATAAACTTCGATTGAATTTACTCTGCTTCAATTTTACACTAAGTCACATTCTTCTTACAAAATCAAATTATTACTATGTTTTTATTTTTTTAACTTAGAAAAATCAGCACTGTATTCTCATCTTTTTTATTATTATAAGTAAATATTGTTACTTTCAGAGAAAGATTTCTTTTACTACTATTCTTTTCTAATTATACAAGTTATTTTATTTAAAAAAAAAAGGAATGAGTGCACTAACAGCATGCATTATTTTTTTCTTTATTCTGCTGTAACCATTTAGTGTGTTTACTTAAGTTGGTGTTTCTTTTAATTTTCTAGATTAGTTGTTTTGTAGAATAATAATGAGTTTTTGATTAATATTTGCCATTAATGATTCCCTGCTTTAGGATTAAAAGTTCTTTATATTTTGCTCAATTGACTTTTTATGTCTTTTTTTACTTTAAATTCTAATAGACCAATTTGTTGATTGTGATTCGGATATCCAATAAGACAAATATTGATATTTTTTGATTTTGTATTGGAAATTTGAGTAAAAAAAAAAAAAACTTACAAAAAGCTGACAGGGTGGGATTGATTCTTCTTAATTAAATTAATGATATAAATGATTTTTGAAAAATAAAATTAATGGGTGGAGAGTTTGATTTATTTTGTTATTGTTTTGAATCGGTGTTTTAATTGGTTAAAATCATTTTGATACCATTAGAAAAATGTGCCTTTTCTCAGTAGGATAAATAGCTGTAATCTTCTTTCTAAAACATTTCCATATTGATAGTATTGAAAAAAAATGTTAAAATCCTCAAATTTAATGAAGTCAATAAAAATACCTTATTTCTATCAATTAGTTTAAAAATGATCTCAATTTTGTTTCCCTATAAAATGGTTTTAAAGTAACCAAATAAGAATACAAAACACACCGCATTATATACACACACATTTCTTATGATAGTGCACTTATGATTATTATTATTAATTTACTATTTATAATTTTTTACTACCAAAATATTGTGGAAGTAAATAATTGTCGTAAAACATTCAATGTGTTGTCTTCTAAAAGCAAATACCTTATATTTGACCGTAAAAAACAAGCGATCATCCACTTATCACCCACCTTTACTAACATCTTCAGTCCTTGTTGACCATCTTCAGGGTGGTTGTCTGTCATTTTTGGATGTGTGCTCAGGAAAGCTTTGGAAAAACATAAGAACTTTGGACCCCAATATAAAACAAAACCTTGTTCAGAAACAAGAAAAAAATCCTGAAAAGGTGGATTAAAGTTCTCTTTAATGAGACTTATATGTAGAATGAAATTCTGTCAAATTAGACTAAATTTTTATCTTCTTCAATCAGGCAAAATTTTCACTTCAAGTTTGCATAAGACTTGTAACTATCTTTTTCCAATTCCACATTATCCTTTAGATCACTTTGTTTTTGATACAATTGAAGAACCTGATCCAAAAACTATATAATCATATCTTGTATTTTGTTTATATTCTTTGGGTCCTTAAAAGCCAAAATATCGGCCTTGACAACCAAGCAAAAAAGACAATATTTCGGCCTTCCATAGTCCTCTTCTAGAATGGTTCTAATTGGCTAATTCATAATTTTGTTATTTTAGGTTACCACTTTTTATGTCAGCACCAAAAGAGTTAGAAAAAAAAAACTAATGGGAAAAGGTTTTCTTTAAATAGGAAATTTAATTTAAATATTAAATTTCCTATGTCAAGAAAAACTAGTTTGTATTTTTTCCTTGTAAATAGAATTTTATGCAAAGAAATGATGTCTAGCTACTGAAAGGTTCACTTAATTTTTAATCTGAAAGCTTAAATTGAAGTTGTTTTTGCTGCACTTAAGTAGAATCAATTAATTCAAGAGTTTAGGTTTGACAGTTTTTTTATTATTATTTATAGTTTTTAGACTTGTTTCTCCACTTTTATTACACACGCATACAAAATGTTTTAGCTGATGTTTGGATAAATTTATTTTACATACAACAGGTGTTTTTACAAATCTTTGTTTATCATGAAATAACTACAAAGATTGAAATTTTGTTAAACAAATCAATTTGCTAACGAACTGACCAACCATCAGCTAACCTGCTTTTTTTTAATATTTATTATCACTAGAACTATTGCCCAGCCATGCTCAGAGGTTGCTTTAATGCTCCTTTTGTGCTATTTTTACTGCTTTTTCTTATGTAATTCCAAGATTTCATTTCTTTCTAAGAAACCTGTCGTAATTTTTGTGAAAGCCAAAACTTATTTTAGTAAACTGTAGTTGTATTGACAGCCCATATGATCAATAAAGCCCCCGCTCACAGCAGATGCTACAGGACCGCAATGACCCAATCTTTGAAGTTTGACTTCTTCATAGCTATTATTTGGGCTCAAAACCAAATCAAGTTTGTTCCATAGCTCTGAATACACCATATATCAAACTACAAGTCCCTAATCCCAAAATTGGTAAAGTAGTGAACTAGAAAGTGTTCACCGAACAGACACTTACACAACGTTACTTTTACATATTAAAGTGTCTGAGTGCACATCAGCTAAACCATTGTGTATATGACTATAAAGTTAAGGAGAATAGTTTGAATATTTTAAGTTGTATCAAAAACTATTTTAACTTAAAAGTTATCTTCCTCTTTCATTTTTCTTTCGTTAGCTTTCCAATTATTATTATTATTGCTATTGTTCATTTCTGTGATTAATTATTTCAAATGATTATTTTTTTTCTATAAATAAATTACACAACTAAAAATACTCTGTTGGTAAAATGAAGAAATTAGAAAAAAAAAACTCCAAATAATACAGGATTAAAAGTTTCTTTTCTTGGATTGATTTTATTTTCAGTTATTTATTTTTGGTCTTTGAAAATGTTTCCATCTGATAAAATTCCTTTCAGTGTTTCAGTCCAATTTTTACCATTTCTTTTTTTATTTATTTATTGTTTTGAGCGGAAATAAAAACCAATGCAAAAAAACAATTGAACATCTTTTTATATATATTTATTTATATATTTTACTTCACCTTGACCACAAACTGAAGAATTAAAAAAAAAATGCAACCACAAAAAAAAAAAAAAATGAAAAAAAAAATTGAAAAAGAGAAAAAGAATTGAAAAACAAGCAATCAGCAAAAAAAAAAAGTTAAAATTAAAATAAAACAAGATCCAAGAAAAAAAAAAAGAAAAGAAATGTTGTTGTTTTCTAATAAAGTTTTATTCTTATTCAATTCTACTAAACCTGGTTTGATGTTTCTTACTGCTTTTATTACTTGACTTCATAATGCTTTATTTACCAAAAGAAAAAAATCGGAAAAATAAAAGACGGTTTTAGCTGCCATCTATTTATTACTTCATAATTAATTACATTTTTTTTTTCTTTTTTTTTCCTCTAATTGTATTTAATTGTTTTTTGGCACTGGCATTATTGATTCAGTAGCAACTGAAAGAAGGTGTGTGTGGGTTGTTCTTGTTTTTAAAATACGTGTCTATTATATGTATCATTATTAAATCATATCGACCAACATTGAACATATGTATTGAATGTAAAATGTCTATTGTTTGTTTCTCAAAGTATCATTTTTTCTTTTTTAATTCTCTGTTAAATTTATCCCAGTCGTCAGGATTTCAAAATGCCGTCTAATATTATTCAGAATTAAATTGATTGAATTTTCTCTTTATGATCTACTTAACCAATATTCTTACCAAAATCAAGATAATATCTACTGGCTTAAAAAAAAAAACAACAAAAACTTGCTGCTCAGTTACATTGTTTCATTAGATAACTTTAATCCTTGCAATAAAAAACAAATTTAGTCTTTGAGGTTATCTCTTTTTAAATAGAGTTTTTTTTTTTTTATTTATTTTTTTTTTTTTTGTGAGAGGGGGTGGTGTAAACCATTATTTTCTTTTTTTTTAATTAACAGTAATTTTCTAATAAATTTAAAATCTAATCAAATTCATTATTTTTCATTATTGTAGTTAGGAAATTTGAAGGAAAAAAATGATATTTATTGAAAATTATTTAAAACTTTTTGTAGCAGATGATGTTTGACTGGCTCTGTCTCTTTCTCTCTCTATTTATATATATATGTATATATTTATTTATTTATATGTGAAATGTTGTTTCTGCAAATTCTGAAACTTGTGTGTAACATGTTCTTGTTTTTTGATGTGATCTGCTAAAAACCATCTTGGTAAAAAACAACAACAAAAATGACCCGTTTGTGTTCTCCAGATCCAATTTGAATGGTAAAAAAATAACCTAAAAAAATATTAATGATATTTACTTACTTTTTTTTTTCCTTTCCCATTTCATTAAAAATTTGGCATTACCAAAAGCAAAAACTTAAAAAATAAGCTAAGACTTAGTTTAGGCAATTAAAAAGAAATCTAATTTAAAATGACTTAAAGAAAAAAAAAAACAAAACAATTTGTTTATCTTGTTTGTTATTTGTTGGGCCGCACCTGTTGTTCACAATGTTACAAATGTTTTTAATTGTGTATTATTGTTGTCGTTTTTTTTGTTGTTGATGTTGTTGTTATTGTTTTTATTGTGGGTCTTGGTGTTGCTTACCACTTTAATTTCTCAAAACCTCTCTTTCTCTACCTGTTCCTTTCTTGTTTCTCTCTCCCTCCCTCCCTCTCTCTATCCTTTCCACAACCACCTCCCAGCCCATCAATGTTATATACATACTTAAACTATATATATATATCTATATACACACACACACACACATATATATATATATATAGTAAAGTCCATGAATGTATATCTTACTTGTCATTGTTGTCTGGCCTATGTGGTTTGCCTGCACTGCGCCATATACTCACACTTCTCCCACTATGTCTCCTTTGTTCTTTCCTCTCTTGATCTCTCCCTTGTTCCTTTAGAAATCAGCCTGACTGTGTTCTATCCCACCCAGACAGATTCCCTTACCCACCCTTTAAGCAAAAACTTATTTATTTACCTGGAAAACCACTAGACATTCCACTCAAATGTTTTTGGTTTTTTTCTTTCCTTTTCTTATACGTTTCTGGCCTTTTTTTTTTTTTCACTATATATATATATATATATATATATATATATATATA
>JAUZSX010000056.1:1582480-1595380 GCA_034780655.1 Idiosepius hallami
TCCAATCAAAACAATTATTCAACATTGCTTTTTACCCTCACCAATTTTTTTCTAAATGCTCCACACATGCATACATGAAGACAAAAGCCTAAAAAACATTTGGCCATAACTTAAAAACTAGACCTGATTGAACAAAACCAATGTGATTTTTGGATTCAACACAACAGATTTGTCTAAAATCATCTGAAAAAACACGGACACCAAATTTGTTGTTGACCAGTGTTACAGTAATCAGGAAGGGGCGCAAACAACCGGGTGGCAAAAGCTGTTGCTACGCCACTGGGTGTTAATTAGAAAATAACAACAGTGTAAGACACAAGAACCATGAAACAAAGTGTATTGAGAAATAATACAGAAGGAAACGGGAGAGCAAGACTTTTGCTCTATCCGAGGCGTTAACACACGACCTCACGAGTCGTGTTCCAATCTCTGACTCGCCCGGTGCTATCCCCAGTAGTGACGTTATCGACGGAAGTGTCATCATGGACACGTCCACTAAATCTGTACGGGGGGGGGACGTCTACAATACTTTTATCAGCCTGTAAAAGTGGTGGGTAATTTTTTTTTTAAATTCGAGCACACAAAACGCCTTTTCTGGTTGAGTGAACGCCATAAATGGGTCTAAAAAAGAAATTAAAAAAAAAACTCCACAGCCTTACAAAACATTTAATGTAATTCGTCGACGGTCACTTGTGTTCGAGTATGATTGTCCCCCGTTTTGGTCCCTGTGGACCCTTTCGGGAAGACGCCTGAGCGTGATGTCTTTTAACGGGGGGAGACTAATGCACCTGCAGTCACCCACACGGACCCTTGGCAGGGGAGGACCTAGTTCCAATGGCATAGAGAGAACCACGATGACTGGAGGCTATCCTCTGTTGCAGCCTTCGTCCACCTTCAGTGCCGTTGTGTCATTGTAGACATCATCCGCCACATCCGCTGTTGAGGTCTTGCTTGCACTATTTAACCCATAGATTAATGTAATTAGCTTTAAAATGACACAACTTTTTATCTTACTACCATTCTTAGTCATTTAGATATGGGGAGTTCAAATGTGCCCACGACTTTGGGAACACCCTGAATTGTGAGTAAAATCATAAGAAATGTTTCCTTCCCTTTTTCAAGGTGAAATTTAGTCGCACAAATTAATTCCTTATTACAATCTATATAATAGACTTCCTTAATTACCTAAGTGGCAAGTCTTCGGTGCCCTGACAAAACCGGGCAATACTAGTGTAGGGGACTAGGATGAGGAACACCGGAGAGTGGTCTGCTCCTGCTTAAGAAAAACTTGAGTTGCTGATTAGACCCTAAGTAGGGTGGACGTCTTAAAAGTTAAGATTTTTAAAAATGCCTCCCGTCCAATTTATAAATATTCATTGTTTCTTACTCCGTATATTCGGGTAGAATGTATCTCATGTGTGGATGAAAATTATGTGGTAAGCTGTTTCCGTGTGGAATATATACCCGGCCTCTGGATATAGAATCTTGATGATTGTTGCTTGTTCGATTATACAACCATGGGAAATGCCGTCGTTCACGTTCTGAAAAAATATGAAGGAAAAACAAAGAAAGAAAGGAAGGAAGGAAGGAAGGAAGGAAGAAAGAAAGGAAGGAAGGAAGGAAGGAAGAAAAAAAGGAAGGAAGGAATAAAAAAAGAAAGAAAGGAAGGAAGGAAGGAAGAAAGAAAAAAAGGAAGGAAGGAATAAAAAAAGAAAGATAGGAAGGAAGGAAGAAAGGAAGGAAGGAAGGAAGGAATAAAGAAAGAAAATAAGTAAATAAATACACTAATATCTCGATTTATTTGATTTTTTTTATTCTTAGATATTTCATTACGATCTCATAATTACGGCTGTGATAATATTCTTTTCAAAATATGCTTTATATTCTTTTGATATGCAGGAAATATTCTTCAAACATAAGCTTTAAAATATGCTTTTTTTTCGATGGAATATTCTTTTAAAAAATATATATATATATTTACTTCGTGAGCAGCAGCACCAACCAAGTTTGGCAAAAAGCCATTTTAAAGATGAATATATTCGTATGTGTGTGTATATATAGTCTTTGATCGAAGGCTCCAGTATGTAGGGGAGGCCAACTTACGTTTTTAGCAGAAAGGCGGCCGCAAAACGCCTTCTGCATCAGGGCCACAAGGTGGCTAAGCACGACACTGAATACCAGGCACTGTACTACTCGGGCAAGTAACATACCTGCACGCAGTGCCCCTGCTACTCCATTCGAGGAAATCAATTGTTACACAACACACATCAATGTGTGATAATATTTGAATTAATGAGCTTAAAAAAAACTTTAAAAAGTTGATTGTTTTATTTTTGGAACAAACTTCCTCTCTGTCAGCGTTTACCAACCTTTTTCGGTAAATGAACACTCGCAATCTACTACCGTCCCCTTCCTACATGCATCCTTACGTAATAATCTTAGTAATAGTGGTAGTACATAATTAAAGTGAAAATAAAAAATTGAATATTTAGATAATTTATTCAACAAAATTCTACACTGTCGATCGAATGGGAAAAGTAACAGCTATAAATCAAGTGGGTCAAATAATATACCATACCATTGCTAATACAGTAATCAGAATAATAAACACGGGACTTGCTGATCAATATGCAGAGCTTGTGGTTGATGATCAGCAACAAGTTTTGGAATATTTGGTTCCATATTTGATGTAAAAGGTCTTAGATCACCACGTTTTCACTAAACCCATTCGGTTACTATTTTTGGTCTTTCACCGCCCACTTAAGGATCTCGGGACCCCTTGTACAATGAATTTGGCCACTGCCTACCTGAAGTCTCGTAACCCCCCCCCCGATGGGCGTTACGGACCCCCTTGGGAAACCCTGCTCTATGTTTATTAGAAAATAAAAATAGACCCCATTTTTCCCAACACTCACACACACACCCAAAAAAAAAAAACAACTTAAAATGGACAGACCTACCTCGCTTTCCGACTTTTCCAATCTCGTACGTAACATAAAACATATTGATTTCTTGGTAGAAGACAAACGACAAACAAGAAAAAATATATATATTAACTTTTAGTCATATATGTTGTTGCCCTAGCAACTTCATATGTTGTAAGGGACACAACTCAATTTTTTATTTACCCTAACCATCTGATTACTTACCTTAGATTTTTAACTTTCCGTTTTCAATTTCGAACATTTTTTTTCTCCAACTTTATTTCTCAAATAAAGTTTTCATGATTTCTAAATTTTTTCAAATTTTGAAATTTTCCTTCTTCTCATCTTTAACTTTAAAATCATTTTTTAGTCTTCTCTCCGGATTTCAGAACTTTCTATAATCCACTCTCCGGATTTGCAACATTCTAAAATCTACTTCCATGATTTCGGAACTTTCTAAATTCCCTTCTCCAGGTTTTGGAATTTTTGTAGTCCTCTCCGTATTTCGAAACCTTCTTAATTCCCGTCTCTGCAGATTTCGGAACTTTCAAAATTCCAATCTCCGGTATTTGGAACTCTCTAAATTCCAATCTCCGGCATTTGGAACTTTCTTAATTCCAATCTTCGGATTTCGGAACTTTCTAAATTCCAATCTTCGGATTTCGGAACTTTCTTAATTCCAATCTTCGGATTTCGGAACTTTCTTAATTCCAATCTTCGGATTTCGGAACTTTCTAAATTCATACCCCAGGATTTCGGAACATTCTGAATTTTTTTCACCAGATTTCGGAACTTTCTAAAGTTCCTTCTCCGCATTTCCAAAGTTTCTAAATTTTGCTCCCCGGATTTTGGAACTTTCTAAGTTTCTATCTCCGGATTTTGGAACATTTTAATTCCTTTCTCCAGTTTTCGGAAGTTTCTAAATTTCCCTTATTTCAGATTTTAGAACTATCTAAATTCCCCAGTCCGGATTTCGGAACATTCTGAATTCCTTTCTCCGGATTTCATAACTTTCTAAATTTCCCTCTCCAGATTTTGGATCTTTCTAAATTCCTCATCCTGTATTTTAGAACTTTAATTCCCTTCTCCGGATTTTAAAGGTTTTAAAATTACATCTCCAGATTTCGGAGCTTTCTATATTCCCCCTCACCAGATATTGGAACATTCTCTTCTGAATTCCCTTCTCTTGATTTTGGAACTTTCCTAAGTCCCTTCTCCGGATTTCGGAACTTTCTAAATTCTATTCTCCATAATTTCCGAACTTATAAATATTCCTCGTCGGATTTAAGAATTTTTTAAATTCTCATACAGGATTTTGGAACTTTTTAACTCTCCTCTCAGAAATTCGGAACAGCCTAAATATTACTCTCCAGATTTCTGAACATTCTAAATGTTAGTTTTCTGCTAGTTAAGTAAAAATGTATTTAAGAGAATAAACCCTATGGCAAGCTGTACCTTAAAAGGGGTCTGCGGCTGTGAAGAACGGTGATGATCTGTTAGAAATATAGCTTCTTTTGTTTACAAGCATTTCAACCTTTATGATTCTTTAATGGCATAAACAGGGTGGCTAGATTAGTTTTTTAAGGCCAAATTTGAATAATCTGGCCTTTATTTTAACAGCCGTTTGACCTTAATGTCACTCCGTCGTCCTAACCACTGGCCCATTAGTAGACTCGTCTGGTCTTTTCTGCTACAGTCATTCTTAGAGTGCCCAGCCGCCTTAGAAGACATGGAGAGGGCTTTGCCTTGTAGTCATGTCAAATGATAGCTGACATTCAACTGCAACCTTGAAAGTGCTCAAATACCTGAGAGCGTACATAAAATAGTTTTATGTTACACAGTAAAAAGAGTCGTCTTACCAAATTAAAATTGTGGTTTTCAACGTGGTTTTGTAGCAGAAGCTCCCAAAAAACTGCATATGTATTTAGACGGCGGTTAAGGTATTAAGAAGGCAGCAAAGGTCAACAATTCTTAAAGCCTGGACAGTGAAATAATATAAGAGTTGAAATCCTAGTCAAAAATCACTTTAATCAATAACAGATGCCTCGCGCAGATAAGGCTCTTTAACTAATTTTTAAAAAAACCTAAGTAGATTTTTTTTTTCTTAAATCTAAATCCAGCTGGAATTTTATCAGCTTTCCACATTTCTTCAATCTTTGATAGATTTTTAAAATTAAATGTTATTAACTTTAGATAGATAAAAAAATATCTAATATAGCTTGTGGATTACCTGAGTTCAGGAAAGGCTAAGGGAGTAAACCCTGAAAGAAAATCCGGAGTTGGAGTCCTTAAGGCGGTCCAAAACTGTACCCAGCTCATTCCGATAGCTTCTGTAGCCAACCTGGTGCCAAACATACTGCTCTGCTTTCCTTTGGATTCCGCCACCAAGGCCAAGAAGTGGAGGAGTACCGAGAAATGAGCGGAATCAGAGACCCCAAAAACACTTTGCCCAGGCATTGTGCCCTAGAGAGGCAACTTCACTGCCACTGTTCTAGCTGCAAAATCAACATGAGGCACATTTATCCATCATCTCTAGAGATAGATAGATAGATGCCATCGAAGATCGAGTGATTAAGAATAAAATGTCCTATTCAGTACTGATACTTTATTGTACAATATCATAAACAGGCCTACCACTGAAATCACAAGATCGAAATCTTTCAAACCATCAGCATGGCTCATTCGACACATTCTCATCTATAAGGCATTTGTCAGCTCCCCTGCACCCGCTAGGGAATTCACATTTGTAAACAACACAAATCTTTGAATTATCCATGGGCTAAAAGATGTTTTAAAATATCTAAATAATGAATACCATGTGTATCAAAGTTAAAGTTTCTAGATCAGTGCTTTTCAACCTTTTTAATAGAGCTAAACCCTATGAAAACATTCTACTCCTAGAGGAACAATAATTTAATTGTTTTGATAAAATGAAAAAAAACATGCAATTATTTTCAGTGTATTGAAAATATTTGTATTAAATGAAATTTTAAAAAAAATTACTTGTATGAATAAATTACATTTATTCTCATTAAAAAAAATCAATAGAGAAACTTGAATCTGGTGTTACTTGCACAACTCTTTAAGATTGATTCGTGGTTTTAACAGAAACAAAAGTTCATCTTCATTTTCAAATACAGTGAGTTTAATTACATAATAATTAATATGTTTATATAATGAAACTTAAATTTAAAAAGAAAATATGCATATAAAAATCAAATCAGTTTTTACAAAATCAAATTTAAAATGTTTATTTTTGGGTTGTTCTAGATTGAAAACTGAAAAATTGCAGTATTCCTGGACCGTACGAAGGGGAAACCTAGAGTACCGCAGAACTCTGGTTAAAAACCACTGCTCTAGATATTTAATGTTGGCAGGGACTGCAAAAGTCCAATATTTCAACTTCGAAACCTTAGAAGCAAAATTTCTGACTCAAAATTGATTATCAAGCTTTCTTTCTTCAGGGTCTGAATAGCCCATACATCAAGTCTTTTCTTGAATAATTAAATTCCAATATAAGCTTGGTGAAATGCAGTTTCATATTTCTCCCAGATTCATGATGATCAGTTTCGTGTGTGTGTGTGTGTGTGTGGAGGTCTGATTGCTAAAGAAGATGAAAATAAAAGAAAATAAAAACACACAAAGAAAAAGAAAGTCATTTTTCATGGAGATGAAAGTTTTTATTCTCCTTAAGTTCAAAGCATACTACAGCACAATATACAAGTTTCAGCATTTCTCTAGTAAATGAACCAATTAAAAAAAAAAAGTTTAAAAAAAGAAAAAAAAAATCGGGTGGGGTTTTAGGGTAGGGGAAGCTGCCCAATCCTACGGTCAAAGTAGTACTGTGCTTTGGCAAATTCGTTTTAAACTTTTTTTTTACCTATTTTCCAGTAAAGTCATTATTTTATATATATATATATTTATATATATACATATATATATATATATATATATATATAATAATAATAAAGAAGGGGAATGACAAAAAAAAATGGTTGAGTTTTATAGAGATAATGGTGCCACAAGTAAGCAATGAAATTACTGTCTTGGTACTACTAAGTACACAGACAATGCACACACACACACCTGTAGCAGACATGGAATGGGGGAAGAGAGAAGTTTAAAAAAATACCAAGTAGGGGGGGAGGAGGAAAAAAAAGATAAGAGGGGAGTAGTTTGGAGAAAAAAAAAAAAAAAAAAATCGGCCAGCTATGGACTGTCTGTAATAACAGTGGATGGCTCTCTCCAAAAGTCAGGAGAAAGAGGAAGATTTTGGATGAAAAAAAAAAAAAAATTAAAATAAAGTATAAAATTAAAGAAATGGCAGCCAGTGTTTTATCATCATCATTGTTGTTGTTGTTGTAGTAATTGCTAATAATACAAGCGCAATGGTTTCAAATTCAAAAAGCATCAGAATTCTTGGGGAAGCAATTTTGTCAGATGGGCAGGTTTGTTGGTTGGTGGGGGAATCATTTTTGTTTTAATTCGTCGTTTGTTTTTATCAAAATTTTGAATAAATGATGCTTTATTTTTATTTTTTGATAGTATTTTTTTTTCATTTAAAAAAAAATGAATTGCTTAATAAATCATCTCCAAGAGCACTTCTAATTCATATTTGAAATTCCTTACGTGTTCTAGATTTGTTATTTTGTTGCTCATTCCCGATAGAAATACTACAGAAAATGGTTTATTATTTATATATTTTCTTTTTGAAGCAAACAATTTAAGGCCATCACTGATATTACAGACAATATAGCAAGTTAGTCATTTCATGGCTGGAATATACAAGGTTTTAAAAAGATACATGCTTGGGCTTCTGCATAAATGCCCTAGGTAGGTTGTTTTATTTTTTTTTTTTTTTTTGGGGGGGGGGAATAGTGTATTTGTTTTGTTTTTTTTTGTCTTTTTTTTTTTAATCTTACAGCGAAATCGGGTTGAATTGGCTGCCCCATGAGTATCACGATTTTCGCAAGAGGATTTCAGTTTTATTCTATTTTTTGGGTTTTTTTTCGATTATTCTTTACCTTTACTCAGTTTTTTTTAAAGGGGTTTTCAAAGGAAAAGGTTTTTTTTGGGGTTTTTTTTTGGTTTTAAAAAAAAAAGTTACAAATATCGAAACAATTTTCTTGTTTCAAACATTTTTCTGGAATTTCATCTTTTCAGGATTTTTTTTTTTTTTTTTAAATGCTAACATTAGCCATGCACACACACAGTCACCCACACAGATGCACAAACCCACAAGAGAGGACACAGAATAATATTAATAATAATAATAATAATAATAATAAGACTTGCAGTTTATCACAGGCCCATACACTGCCTTTCAACAATAGTTGTTGTGGCAATGACAGGCGGAATCCAAAATAATACATTCAATAACTTTGCATTTTTAAGTTAAGTTTTCAAATGGCATTACAAATAGCAAATCACTGGTTTTTAATTTTTTTTTTGGTTGTTTTTTTTTATATAATTTTTTTTGTGGTTAAAAAACGTTTTGTTGTTTATTTTATTTTTTTAGGGGGATTTTTTTATTATTTTTAAATTTTTTTGGATTTTTTTTTTTTTTTAAAAGGTGATTTTTTAATATAGTATTTTTTTTATTTATTTATTTAAAACTTCAAGACTTTTTTTGTTTTGTTTCCAACAGTTAAAAATTGTTTATATTCGTCTCCGACATGACTGGCATAAATAATTCCTATAATTTTTTTTCTCTTTTTTTTTTTTTTTTTTTTTTTAAATAATATTATGAGTTTGAATGCGTTATATTTTCTTTTTAAATGGATAGGGTGAGTTGAGTTTAGCATTATCTTCTACATAGCAATTCACATAGAAATCGGGGAAAAGGTGGGGAGATAATGAATGAATGAGAGAGAGAAAGAGATATAGAGGAAGAACTTTCAGCCACTAACCCCTGCAAGCACACCTGATGACAAAAACCATATTAAGGAGTTGGAGTTCAGTATAATATTTTTTTAGTGGGTGTGTTTGCATTGTTCTTTTTCTTAATCTGAAAGACTTTAACATACAATTACATGATAAAAATAAGAAAAAAAAAGGGTAATTCTTTATGTTGTATATTTTTTTAAATTTTTTTGTGATACTGTACTTCAAATTATCTTTTTGCTCATTTTTCTATATAATTATTTTTAATTTTTTTAATGAAGCAGCAGTATGCACCACAAGTTTGCATGCCTTAAATTTTGTTGTTAGTTGAATTTTTTTTAGTCCACAGCCAATGCCTTCAGACCCATAAGTTATAATTAAAATAAAAAAAAAAAAAAAAAAAATCACATACAAACGCAATTTTGAATGATATTATTACTATGACATGACACAGGTATAGTTGGCCAGACTGGTTATTGTTGATATTAAACTTGCATTTTATTAATAATTAACCAAATACTGAGCCCTCCACTAAAAACTATCTTGCTTCTAATTTAAAATCAGTGAGTGAATTTAGAGAGAGAGAGAGAGAGAGAGAAAATAATTTTTTAACTAACACTGCGCAAAGCCAGATTTTTCACAGCTTAAAATAAAGTTGTATTTTTTTCAATTTTTAAATATTATTTTACAGATTGTTTTGGGGCTTTTCTGTCATCGTAATATGAGCAAAAAACAAAATATTCATTGATAAGTAAAAGGTAATGACATGATCCAAAAACTACCTGCACCCATTAAATTTTAGTTGTTACATCAAAACACTATGTTTAACAGTGACTTTCAAGGTTTACCAGGTCTTTGTAATCCAGGTTCAATCTTTGATCGATTTTTTTTTCCCAAAAAAGGTTTTTATCTTTTTGGGTTTTTTTTGTTTTTTTAATTTTTATTATTTTTTAAAAAATTTTATACAGAAAAAGGTTATATATTATATTATATATATATTCATATATACACACACAAACATATATACATATATATATAAATATATATATAATTCATATATATATACACACACACACATATATATATATTCATATATGTATGTGTGCGTATGTATATATATATATATATATATATATATATACATGCATAGATATATATTATATTATATATATGAAAAGGCAGTATGGGTACATCACGAATGAAGATCAGCATTCAAAGAAACAATGATATGTCAATATAACACTGGAAACTGTCCTGAAGAATGGAGCTCTGGACAGTGACCAGCTTTATGTATGGTCGGACCACGGGGAGTAACGAGATATATATATATTTAGTTATATATATATATAATGCACTAGCGTGTTTTGTCATGATTCATAAAAGAAGGAAGACTTTTTCTAACTGGAAAGAAAAAAAAGTTATCTTATAAGAACAAACAATTCAAAATAAATGGACCAATAAGCCATAGCCCACACAGCCTCTATACCACGAAGGAAAGAGGAATTTAAAAAAAAAAAAATGATTAACAAAAAAAAAACAAAAAAAAATTAAATTTAAATACAGAACGAAGAGATGAACCGTACAGCTAACGTTAATATTCAGGTTGAGACATAAAATAGAAAGCATTTTCCCTGAACTGAACTTTAAATACACGTAGAGGTTTACTTAGGTATGCATTTTTAAACATACAAATAGTCTCTCTCTCTCGCTACTTATACAAACATAACTACACACAACAGCATCACACATACACACAAACACACATTTTGAGTATGGGTATATGATTAAACTTTATAGATAGCACTATGATAATATATGCAGATTATTATTTTTTTTTTTTTGAGGAGGGGGATTTTTTTTTTTTTTTTTTGCTTTCGGAGTGTGATCTGTCCATCCATTAAAAAATATACAGATATTTGCGTATGCAAAGAAGGTAGGTATATATATATATATATATATATATATATATATATATATATATATTTACATAACAAATAATAAACTATAAAACAAAGAGCACACATTTTGTGCTTTATTATTTTTTTTTTTATTTATACATATAAGTCTATTGCAAAAACACATTTTTGAGTTTTACATAGATAAAACAATCAGAAAATCTATGTAAATGGGATATGACAAAAATACAAATAAATAATCAAAATGAACAAAAAAATATCTTATATATCCACACACATACATACACACACAAGATAGATAGATATATATATAGATATATATACATTTTTATATGGCAGATATAATTGACTCTTACTCTCCCAAAATTATGATATCTAAAAACAAAATTGGGTGTACATTTTTTTTTTTTTGTTGGCTTGGCAAAGAGTAAAGGAATTGAGGGTGCCGTGATATTTTTTTTTTTTGGGATTGTTGAAGGAAAAAAAAATTTTTTTTTTAGTTTTTTTTTCAAATTTTTTGTTTAAATATAATCAATTTTTGTAATTATCATTTCTACAAAGCGAGATAAACGAAAATAAGTGTTATGGATGAAGAGATATGTTACAAACATTCAGCAAATGGTTTGTTCCAGAGGTACTGGCAGAGAAAAAAAAGAGAGAAGGAGGAGTAGGGAGTGACAAACAGAAAGGTTTGTACTCTATCCAATATTCAAGTTATGTGTGCGTGCGTGCATGTCTCTATCTCTCTCTCTCTGAGGGTAAATCAAAAAGTTCCGAGACAAATTAAAGAAAAACTTTATTTATGCAAGTTGCAAAATAATTTTTCTACATTAGATCCACTTAACCCAATACACTTTTGCAAACAATATTTCCATCCAAAAATTCCTTCTTGATAAAATTTGTTGCTCTATTTTCACTCAGGTCATTTGTCTTAGGAACTTTTTGATTTACCCTTTTATTATTCAAACATCTTGTTTAAAAAAATGATTCTTAATATTTCAGTTTCCATTTTTTTCATCTTGTTTTTGACAAGAGTTTTTTTTTTACAGGGTCAAGTGTTTTCAAATATTCCCCAATTTTAATAAGACATGTTTGAATAATGATATTCTGGTTAAATATATATATATATATAAATATATATACATCAACACCAACGCACTCACTCACACATACACACACACAATGGAGGAGGACACACAATGGTTCATATTTTATCAAATGACTCCCTCTCCTCCAGTCCCTTAACTTTATTAATATCACTTGAAGGCCCAGATAATTTGGTGACAGAGGAACATTTTGTGTGTCATGGAATGTGATAAATAACTATAAGCCGTCCACTTCTTCTTCTTCTTTTACCCCATCTTTTAAAGGGTAAATAATGGGTGGGCCCAGATATCACCAGAGTTCAAGAATCATCAAACCTTAGCCCAACAACAGCTCAATGGTATCTGCTTTTTTTTTTTTTTTTGCAAACTGTTTGACGTGTCAAACAAAGCTAAGAAAGAAGGAGAAACTTTTTTTTTTAAATCTTTAAAAATTAAATCAAACTCAACAATTTGAACGTTCCAATCATAAGCGCCAGATTCACAACCATTTTTCTATTATTTTCAATTTTTTTTTTTTTTTTTGAAAGGCAAGAAACATTCCATTGAGTTATGACGACAAAGATAAAGTAATGGTCCTACGAGATATAATAAGAAACAGCCATTAGGTTGAACTTTAAAATTTTTGGTGCCCATTTTGTAAAGGGGGAGGGTTAGGATTTCTTAGATTTTTCAAAATATTCCCTGAATTTTGTACACCAAACTAATTAAAAACATGAAAGCCCACTAAAAGATTATACAGGGTTACACACACATGCGTAAATGTGTATTTGTGTGTGTGTAATAATAGCAATTAAGCCAGAGATTATGAGAGGAGAAAGATGTTGTGATAAGTTATTCTATTCCTCATATCAACAAAAACAAAACATATGAAATAAATATTATATACATATATATTTATTCATATACATACACTAAGTAGCTACCATTGTTATTTTCTTGACTTAAAATAAATAAATAAGGTGAGACAGAGAAACAAGAGAGAGAAAGAGAGAAATTATATATATATATATATATATATATATATATATATAGAGAGAGAGAGAGAGAGAGAGAGAGAGAGAGAGAGAGAGA
>JAUZSX010000056.1:1595480-1610520 GCA_034780655.1 Idiosepius hallami
AAAATTGCTCAATACAGTTGTAGAGCTTTATTTATTGTTTTTAATTTATGCTCAACTCAAGTTTCACCATTTCTTTTTGGATCACCAGGATAACTTTATATAATTTTTCAGTTCTCCTGATGATTAAAAAAAATGGTGAAACTTGAGTTGAGGATAAGTTAAATTAAGAAAAAAAGAATAAATAGAAGAAAAAGAAGAAAAAGAAAAAAAGAAGAAAAGGGAATGTGAAGAAAAAAGAAGAAAAATAAGAAAAAGAAAAAAGAAGAAAAGAAAGAAGAAGAAAATGAAAAAGGAATTAGAAGAAGAAAAAGAAAAAGAAGAAAAAAGAAAGAGAAAAAAGGAAAAAAGAAGAAAAAGATGACGAAAAAAGAAGAAAAAGAAGAAAAGAAAGAAGAAGAAAAAGAAAAAAGAAGAAAAGAGGAAAAAAGAAGAAAAAGATGACGAAAAAAGAAGAAAAAGAAGAAAAGAAAGAAGAAGAAGAAGATAAAAGAAGAAAGGGGAAGATGTTGAAAAAAGAATAAAAAGAAGAAAAAGGAAAAAAGAAAGAAGAAGAAGAAGAAGAAAAAGAAGAAAAGAAAGAAAAAGAAAGTGAAAAAGAAGCAATCTTGATTTCATTATGAGTTTTTTTTTCTTCTCTCATTCATTCATTCATTTATTTTTTTTTCCTTTATTAACTCTCTATCAAATAAGAAAAAAGAAAATCCGCCTTAGGGAGATTCGTATTCTTTTTTGAAGCGAGAACATTTTCCCGCGTTTTCATTATTTCGTATTTACCATTTTTTTTTTCTTTCATTTTTGCGCCCAACTTTGCCTGTTCCGATGTGATTGGAAATAATACATCTACGACAATGCAAACCTCAACAAGGAATGGTAAATGCCTCCAAATGAAAGTGGCTGTTGTCGAGCATTGGACTTGCAAAAAGAAAAAAATTAAATAAATAAATAAAACGCTTTTCTGATTTAAGAGAAGTGCTGCATGCACCTACCCCTTTCGGTGTTAACCCATTTTCCAAGATGGCCATTATGGCCGCCACAGCAGCTGGTCCAGGCTAATTTTCTCTCAAGTGGACAATGTTTTGGCTGAAGGAGACAAAGGAACGATAAGACAATTAGCATGGTTTTGGCATATCTCAGTGTTTGGGAAGCGACAGTGGAGCATTGGTAAAAGCTCCGACTCCGAAATCGTATTACTCGAGTTCAAATCCCAGTCAAAAACATTACATTCACCTTTAGCTGTCTCGGGCAGATGGGGCTTGTTAACTCGGGAGAGCATCTCATCTAGGTGAAGGATAACACTGAATGTAAAAAGCCAGGGTAAGAGCACGTGAAAATGGCCTTGTGCCAAACTTGGGTTGGTCCTCACAAAGTAAATATAATATACTGTGAAAACTCCGAATAGACCGAATGTTAAAAGCCCGGGTAAGAGCACGTAAAAATGGCCTTGTGCCAAACTTGGGTTGGTGCTCACCAAGTAAATATCAACTTTTTTAGTTCGTTTAATTCGAAAATCTATTTATATATATATATACACGCGTATTTTTAATTAACACAATAATCACTATTATCCCATAGCTGGAGGGAATGTTGGAATTCACACCTTTCCCAAGGTTATTAGTCAAATTATGAGCGCAAATGGAATAACGGGGATTCGAACTGGGGAATTACAATTCCGAAATCCAAGTGCATACCCCCTATTCCAAACAGACTCCCCCCACAGATATCATTAGTGGAAGCACGAAAGTTGCACAAAAGAGGTATAAAAACAGGATCTAAAAAATCAACCGATGAGGTCTATACAATAAACAATTCAAATGGTCACCGATCCAATTAATGGCCACAAGCAACGTTGCTTAACTTTGGTATTTTGAAGGTAACCGGCATCTTCAACGCGATTTGAGTGACTCGAAAAATTAGGAAGAAAGGGAATAGAGAGAGAAACAGAATGAAAGAGAGATGGAGTGAGAGGGGAAGTAGATGAATGAAAGGGAGAGAGAGAGAGAGAAATAGAGAGAGAGAGAAAGAGAGAGAAAAAAAGAGAGAGGGTAGGAGGAAGTGGAAATTAAAGTGTAAAGAAAGAAGGAGCCGAAATAGTTCCAATGTGGAACGACTGAGATATTATATTTATTTGGTGAGCACCAACCCAAGTTTGGCACAAGGCCATTTTGACGTGCTTTGTTTTTCTGTTTTACACATAATATTATTAGAAGCTTTCAGTCTTTCACCGACCCCCAAAGGATCTCAGGGACCCCCTATAACAGGGGTGGGCAACATACGGCCCGCGGGCCGAGTTCGGCCCTTGAAGGGATTTCAACTGGCCCGCTGACTGTATCCGACCATACATTGTAATGTGGTCCGTGGCCTTAGCTACGGAAAGACTAAAATTTATAAAAAGCAATAATAAAATTATTAACGCAAGTTACTGTCGAATTTGAGCGGCCACGAATGTCTCATTGAATTTAGTAGCTATTGAAGTGGAATCTGTACATTAAAAATAATTTATTAAGTATTTTTCAATCTCTATTCATTGTAAAGCTTAAAGTTTACAACTTTACATTAAACACGATTTATTACTTCGTTTCTTGCATTAGACACTTTTAGTGAATAAAATGTGATTAAGATATTGAATATTGTTTTTGTAATAATCAGGCCCACCAATAACTTCATTTTCCTAAATCTGGCCCACCGACTGGAGAAGTTGCCCACCTCTGGGTTAGACCCTTCATATTAAAGATACGGACACAGAAATCTTTATCTACAAATTGAGAAAAGAGCCACTAAAAGATTTAGCATAACATAGCAACAGTTTTTGTTGCTCAGGGTGGTCGTAAGATTTGCCCCCCCCCCATCCCCCTGACCTCCAATAATCCGTAAACATTCAAAATTCCAAAAAGCCCTAAAAACATTAATTTTCATGGAACTACAATAAAGGATCTAATTATATTCAATTTGAAATATTTATTTTCATTGGAGTGATTATTTACTTAAAAATCTGTTTGAAAACAGTATTATTGTGCGCATAAAACATATTACAAACTTATAAACTAATTGTGGTTTTTAAATTTTAGAATTTTGTTAGTTTTTTTTACTATTATTTTTTTAAATTTTTTTATTTTACCCCCTAAAAATGCCGCCGCCTGAAATGGACCGCCTGGGGTGGACGCCCCCCTCTGCTCATCCCTTGCTACGTCACTGCATAGAAGTGAATGTATGCCATAGCCAAATCATCTCTGATGCAGTCAACTTAGAGCAGTATGATGTTGAAAGCCATACATTTTCTGCCTTTGAGAGATTTGCTCCATAGTTTCATCGATCGTACATATTATCTGACTCTCTATATTCATATTGTGACCCCTTAACAGAGGGATAATATATATATATATATATATATATATAATGTTCTGGAGTAGTTTGCACCCCTATACTTGACATAATGGACTCGTCTTGACTCTATGTAAGCTAGACATTTCTGCCTTTGAGCTGTTACGTAGTTTCATCGCTCGTACATATCACCTGACTCTCTATATTCATATTGTGACCCCTTAGCAGGGAGATAAAACAATTATATAGTGAAATAACATTTCAAGGGGTTTGGCTAGTAATTTCTCGATTTGACTAGAAAATGAAAATAGTCATCAAAGGTCAACTAAAGGTAATTGTTTCTGTAGACCCCAAATGGAATTTCAAATAGATATAATAAAGATATTAATCGAGGCTCTTCTAACAAGTTTAGACAATTTATAATAAAATTGAAATTCAAAATTTTATGTTAATTTGTTTTATGTCAATTAACTTTATATTGATCAATTTTACAAATAATAACCAATTATTTTTAATTGACAAATTTTTGGGGGATTATTTTTGAATTTTCATTAGGAAACATATTTATGTCTGTTGTGGTTGAAACAAACCTCATAACGAACTCTACCAATCACTATAAATGTGATCTTTCTCATCAACCAGAGAGAGAGAGAGAGAGAGAGGATTTAAGCATAGCAGCAGGAGCCGCTATGCTGCAAGGCCGTGCGCCACCATTTCTGTACCTTTGTTAATATACTTATTTGTTAAACCTTAATACTGTCGTCTTGTTTCTTATATTTAACTACACTGTATGCAACACCACATTCAGCTACAACTCGACCACAACAATGTCTATGTTGTGGTGGAACACCCCTCTGAATGAACTCTGCCACTGTGTATATAAAGCGGGACTATTAGCACAACAAGCGGAATGGTTATGTCAGGGTACGGCACATGAGTGTGACAACTTATGATGCTGCTTTTCTGTACCAAATGTAAAATACACAAGTTGAAACTTTACATCAGTCTTTTGTCTTTTTTGTATGGTGACTAACCCCAAAACAGTCTATTTTCTTATTTTAATTATAACTAAAGATCACGCCTACAAGACAATAAAATTGCTTATTATGTTGGTAGACTTAAAGGGAAATAAAGAAATAATTTTTTTAGAATAATCAATCAATATGAAATAATGTCTAAATATTCTTTGATTTTTTTTCTAGTAGAATTTAAAAAAAAAAACCCCAAAAAAACGCATAAATGAAAAAAAAAAAAAAAAGAAAACAAAATTAATGATGAAGTAAAGAATAAACTAATATATAACTAATAATATATAAACTAATATATACAGCAAAAAAAAAATGTCTATTTATGAAAAGAAAAAATTTTTTTTTTTTTTTCTTAAATAAAAATTTTTTTTTCTTAAATAAAAATGATAAAATCATTCAATATTTTTTTCGCTTTTTAATTCCAACCCTCAAACAAATTTGATTTTTCTTAAAATTATTTTTTTAATATTTTAACAATTTTTGATTAAAAATAGATTTAAAAAGTCAACTTTTTAAAATCAATTTAGGTTTGGATTTTTTTTTTTTTTTTTTTCATTTAGAAAAACTGTAGCATTTTTTTTCTTCTTCTTTCATTCTTTTTTTTTTTTTTTTTGTTTATTTATAGTGATTTTATAAAAAAAAGAAGAAAAAATAAATACTTATTGTAATATTGAACATTTTTTATTTATTTTTTTTTTTTTTAATTTTTCTTTTTCATTGATGAACATAGATATTATGGACACTGCATGGTTGGCTATTTCCTGAACATTACAAAAAGAAAAAAATGAAATTAAAATAATAATGAAGATCAAGACTTTTGTTACACCCTGTAAAAAAAATTCTACATTGACTTGGCCCTACCCTAACCCTAACCCAGTTGGTTTGAGAACCATTTAAGCTGACCAAAAAAAAAAAAAACTTATTAAGAGGCATATGCGAATACATTTTTTTCATTATTAAAATAATGAGCTTTTTTATCAGAATTAGAGTTCTTGTTTTAAAACCGAGTTTTAACTAAAAAATATTACCAACAATATTATCTAATGCACCATATTGTCTTATAAAAGCCTATACCTTTCTACTAAAAATCTTATGAAGCTTCATAAGAACGACAATCTATTAAAAGAATACAATATTAATTTTAAAAAATTATTAAAAAATAAAATTGAAAATGCAAATTATATAAAATAACTAGTTTTTATTTCATTCTTGTATTTCTTAATGAAAAATATATACATAGAAAGAGATATAAAAAGATAGAAATTCATATATATATATATATATATATATATATATATATATATAGAGAGAGAGAGAGAGAGGGAGAGAGAGAGAGAGAGAGAGAGGGAGAGAGAAAGATAGAGAGAGTGAGCTATACATGGTTGAATGATCAAAATTATTTAATGGAAATGGTGATATTTGATAAAGAGTAATTCTTCTAGAAACAAATGCAGCAGAATAAACATTAAGAAAAAAAGAGAGAGAGACGCAAAACTATTTACATAGATATAATACCATCATTATCATCTGCACTCACTCGGTCGGTCCCAAAACCATGTATGGACAAGCAAGAAAGATCTCTCTCTTTTTGAAGGAATACATTTTTGTTTTTCAATTTAGATAAGTTTCTTCTTTCTTACCCCACCCCCAAGAGTGTGACGACAACGATGAAGATGACGACAACAACAACAATTTCGTTGAATGGCTCAATTATTACATTGAGAAAAGGAAGGAGGTTATGTCCTACCTCCAACCATTAATGACTGTTCTCATTTTGTGGAGGTGAGATTACTTGGGGAGGATATTAGTTCGTTTTGTCTTTTTGTTATTTGCACCAGTTTTTTAAGTTAAAATTTACTATTTTGCCTGTTTTTTACCATGTCCCCCCTCCACTGATATTGGACTTCTAGGACATAAAAAGAAAAATTCAATGTTTGGGCAGTACATGCTTAAATATCTATCAAGCACAGCAGTGTTGCAGATTTCCTTTTTCTTTTTAGGAGAGAAAGAAGCCTTCGTTCTCTTTTTCATTGCTAAGAAAAGAGGATTCACATAAAAAAAAATAAGAGTCAATCATAGAGAAAGAAAACAGAAAAACAAAATAGAACTGTATATAAATTTTTGTACGCAGCTTTTTTTAGTTAATGGAGACAAGGGGAGATGGGCAAGAAATAGATAAGGGGGTTGGAATTGTTGTATTAAAATTGTTCTTAGATAAAATTTTTAAAAAGAGACTATTTTGTGTCTTTTTTTTTTTGTAACAATATAAAGCAAGTTGCATCATCCTGAGACATAACAAATAGAATGAAAGCAATTAAAAAAAAAAAAAAAAACTTTAAATGAAAATAAATTAAAAACATTGAAAATGCAGTCTGATATCAGCAGATGTTCTTTAATATCAACTAATAACTTCCCATTAGTTGATCTTTATGTAAGGATTTGTTTTTTGACTCCAAAATATTTGGTTCTATCACTCCATATTTGGCAGGAATTTGAAATTGATCTGAATTAGGAAAAAAAAAAAAATGTTTACTTATTTTCCCAGTCAAGACTAGAATCTTCAGTCTGCTAACAGATATGCTCTTTTTTTTTCAAGTTTGGGATTGCTTTTTTGTTGTTTTTTTTTTTTGACAAGTACAATTATAAGAGTCACTGATCCGAGCAGATTATCAGAAATTCTTCCTTTTTCTTCTGCTGATCAAACAAGGGTTAATGAAACTATAACTTGGTGTTTTTTCTTTACTTAACCAAGAAGCAAATGGTTTATGTATTGTTCATTTAGATTTTTTCCCTTTTGTTTTGTCGGGCACCAGGTTCTTTTGTCTGTGTATAGGAAAGTAATTCCTATTGTGGCTTCCCAAACTATTTCTCAGTTATACATGATGACAATGATTCTAAAGAAATACAAATAATCACAAGAATGTTTTGATATAAAAACAAGGAACAGATTCTTAATTCCTTTTAGGTATATTTATAAAGTTTGAAATTGAAAATAATGGAAATGTTTCAGTCTAAAGTCAGCATGTTCCGGAATTGATTGATTGACGGTGCCTTTGAAAGCACCAGAGCACGGCAGACTTAGCATTGTTCTTTTTCTTTTATATTTAATATTGTTCGTTATTACTATCATTGTTATAACCATTGCTACTAATATTCTGTTTATTATATGCTTCATATTCAACAAAACTAGATCTACTGGTGAATACACTTCTTAATACATACATATGCACATACTTACATGAACTGCTTACACACATAAATATTTATACTAATACAACTTCATCAATCACAATTAGCCTCTAAAATCACAAAACAATTTTACATGTAATGGATTAAGAATTACAAGCAACTTCTAAGATGGTACATGTGTGTGTACGTGTGTGTAAAAATATAGATCATATGATGAATATCAAAGTTCAATATAGGAAGAAGTACCGCCTGGAAAGAAGTGTAAAATAGATTTCATGCTATCCATGGTAAAATGACTTAAATCTAATAGCATATAGTTTCTGTCTCTCTCCTCGACACACATACACACAAGATGCAGCATTTATGACTAGTAGATTCAAGAACTGACACAAAGTGAAACTATTGCATATCTGAATACTTTTTTTTTTTCCTCTCTTTCCAAAATGTCATGCACGAACACGAACCAGAAAGAAACTGGCTTCATCAGAAAATAATTTGAGATGATATTAAAGATAAAATCAACAAGAGAAAGAGAAGTCCTTTTTTTTTTTTTTGGTGTTTTTTTTTTTTTTAATGAAAGAAACCAACGACATAAACAGGTTTCTTAGATTTTTTTTTTTTTACTAGACAACACAAAACAAGTAAACAACAACAACAAAAAATTGAAGCAAATAACTTGAAAAGCAACATGACTATTTCAATTGCTCTGGAAGGACTTGGCATGAGTTGAATTCAGTTTTGCCAAAACCTCAAAGCAAATAAGAAAAGAAAAAAAAAAGAAAGAAAAATACCTGATCCATAGGTCTTCTAAATATTTTGATTATACAATGAAAATGAAAAGAAATTAAATCCTTTGGTCATGCCTAATTGAAACCACAATGAAAGTAAACCTATCAAGAAAATGAATCTTTCATAAAAAAAACAAAAAAGAAATAAATAGCAACTAGGTCAGGTCTAAGGCATGCAGGCTTTTTAGAGAGAAGCATGAAAATGACAAACGTGGTAGGAGAAAAAAATGAAACAGTAGAATCATTTAGATTTAGATTTTTTTTTAAACTCAATCATTTAAATGATGCTTACAGCAGAAAAGCTGTCTTTCAAATAACAACTGCTATGAAATTTTCATCTCTCTAAATCATCCATAATGTTTATGTAGTGACATCTGCTTGATTCTTCCTGATATTGAGTACCACTTCCCCATAATACAAACTACTTGATTCATCCACTAAAAACTAGCCATCTTTCTCATCTTGATGTATACAATGTTTTTCTTCTAAAATGCTGTTTAGTTAAATGAAATTCATTTACATGTAGCAAAGTATTGTAGCATAAGACACCCATAAGCAAAATATCATGGTTTAATGTACTTTTCCATGGAAAAACAGACACAAGTATTCATCTTTCAACAACAGAAGAAGCATTTTTCATATCACGAGGAAAGTGTAAAACTGATTTTAAAAAAGAGTAATCAAATAATTAAGGTAGTAAATATTTTACTCTAATCTGCTAATGGTGCTAGTTAGCTATCAAATTATAATTAGTTAAGTCGACATATTTTTTCTTTCCTATAAGTAATGAAAGATCCTTGATGTATGAAAGATTGTAGTATCAAAGAGAACATAAATTGACCTGACTTAGAAAATATGACAATGATGTGTGCAAGTAAAAAGAAATTCAAGAAAATACTTTTATCATTTATCTTTTCTAAGGTTTTCACAATATTTACCCGTGCATCAATTTCAATTTGGTGAGGATTTTAACATAAAAGAAATAAAAATAATTTTTGTTTTTAGCACAGCACAATAATTTCTCACAGCACAATATTTCACCCATCAGCTTTTGTTTCTAGCTGTACTCTCTCCATTTATGTTTATGGCTTTTGGTTTCTTTTTCCATTTTCAAGATTGATTGTGCCAGCAGCATTATTGGAAATGATGGCAATTTGGAAACTGGGGAGATAAATTCATGTACACATACACACTATATATATATATATATATATATATATATATATATAAAAGAATGGGAAATGAATTTATTTTCTCTTTTCTCAAAACTTATTCCCAACTACTAATATCCACTGTCCATCTGGAACATTTATTTGATGCAATCGAGAATATTAAGAAATAAATATATGCCCTGACAGAGGTTTATGAAAAACCAAAATGTTATAATGTCGTCATAACCTATTTCTATGTTCTTTTGTTTTTTCAACATTATATATATATATATATATATATATATACATACACTCTTTTATTAAATAGCAGGAATATCAGCATATTAAAGGGAAGAAGTAAATAATTGAGAGACACTATTGAATGTTATGCATGTGCCAGAAAGGGATGAAGAGCAGCAGCAGTCGTCAGGTTTTTTATTACAAGTTGGAGCCAAAGTAACTTGCAGAAGATTTTTTTCATAACAGGCAGTTTTCATCAGAACAGATATATCTGCCAAAATAGCAATTTTTTTTTTTGGTGGGGAGGGGTAAAATAGAAATATTACTAAAGAAAACTCCTCCTAATCTTATCAGGAGATAGATCATTGGATATGTGTACAAAACTATCATTCAATTGACTATCCCTTAGTTTCTTGCCCATAAAAATGTCCCTGAGAGTGACAGCACCATTATGAGGTCTAGATGCGAAAACTTGGCTACAGCAGAATTAAGAGTTAACTACTTTCCCATTAACATATTTTAATACTAACAGTAGTTAAACAAAAACAAAAAAAACACTAATTATATACCAAACTGATTATCAATTTTATCTTTATAGATTTCTCCATTTATTTATCACTAACAATATGAAAAATATACAAGCTTTGATTAAATAAGAAATTTTGTCTTTTTTGTTTTGTTTTTGGGTTTTTTTTAAATCAATATCCTTAACTGGTATGTAGTATTTTTATGAATTTCTTTCTTTCTAATGTCCTTCATTTTATTTATTTGTTTGTCTAACATTATCAGATGGCAAGAATTTGGTAAGAAGGTCATCTTATGAGGCAAAGGCATCAATCAGTATACAAGAAGAAAATGTTGACAAGTGCTAACAAAACTCAAGAGAAAATAAATAGGCAAATCAAATAACAGCCAATTCAAGAATCTAAACTTTGGAAGTCCATTTGCAGTTCAATTTTTTATTATATAATGCTTTATAGTGTTTGTTTATATAAATACAAATAAAATTTCAAATATGCTTAGATTTCTTGCCACAAATTAATTTTCTAATATTTAGTAAGCACCTTATCTACTACACCCTGAATCACAGAAGTTGCAGGAAAAAAACAAACAAATAGACATCCATCCAAATATTTGTCATAAGTTACATTCGGAAGAGAAATAGAAATTTTCTTTAAAAGTGAGAATTTTTCAAACAAGATTAATAGGCTCCCTTTTTTGTAGTAATGCCACACTAATAATCAAATCAAATCATAAATAAATGATAAAGATGGGATAAAATATTTAAAAAATCCCTGAATAACAAGCACTAAAACTTGGGAATATATTTAAAATACTTCAACCTTTGATAATTTTCACACATAATAATAATAATAATAATAATAATATACTAATGGAAAGTTAGCATTAGTGAGATACAAAAAGGATTAGAGCCAACAGATTTGACAAAACAATATTTCTTCTAAGGCAATAAATTTAAGATGGTGACAATAAAAAAACTTTAACTACTTTTAGAAATTTCATCAACTTTTTACAGTCTGCTATGTAAAATATTGGAATGTAGCCGATTCATTGCAGAGAAAATACAACAGACTTTTTATTATTTTGTTTATATTAAAACAAAAAGAATATATATATATATATATATGAGAGAGAGAGAGAGAGAGAGAGAGAGAGAGAGAGAGAGAAAGAGAGAGAGAGATAGAGAGAGATTGAAAATATCCTTTGAAAAAAATTTTTTTGTTGACTTAAGACCTACAGCAGTTTTTCTAAGGAGCAAAAAGAAAAAAAAGTCATTATATAAGACTCTACAGAAAAAAAAATGGTAAAAAACAATACTGACTAAAAAATTGATAAACAAGCAAAAACTCTGAAAATTGAAACTGGCAAAAAAGTTATTATTTAACCAATATTAACCAACACAAATATTGAATAGAAAAAAAAACAACAAAATCAATATAACAACAATATTGCTTGCTATGTGTAAAATTGATAGTTGGACCAAGAAATTGAAAGGTAAAAAAAAACTGGCTACTAATCAGTTATATTTCCTCCATGTCAAGTTGCAGACAGGGAACTGTAAGGAAAAGTGTTTATTGTCTATGTCCAGATGTGTGATAAATAGACATTGTAGTAAAGAAGGAGCCAGTGGTGAAGTTAGTGTCTGAAACTGTACAATGATAACAGAATTCGGAATAAAAAATATGAAATCAACCCAAATATAAAGACAACAGCAACAACAATCAAAAATGGATGAAAAAAAATAAATATGAAAATATCTATCTTGCTATTATTTCAACAGTTAGAAAACTATGCTTATATCGAGACTTTTATATTTATAATTATATATATATATTTATACATACATAAATATATATATGAGATAGAGAGAAAGAGATTGATAGAGAGAGAAAGATTTTTTGAACCAATCAAGAGAAATTTCAAAGATTTTTAAAACTTTATCAGAGTAGTTGACTTTTTTTTTTAAGATTCATACATGGCCATGAAAAAAAAAGAAATAAAAGTCACTGGTGTGTTATGTTAAAAACTAATTCCAACTATGAATCAATGTTTAATATCCTGAAAATATTATTCATAAAGAAAATCTAGTTTGCATTTTAAGACTTGAAAAAGTCTTCATAAGGCCTAAAACTGAAAATCTTGCCAATATATTATAATAGAAGTAGGGATCATCATCATCATCATCAGATTGACTAAAAATAGGAATGAAAAGTCCACATTCACTTTTGGTTAGGTGCACACATAAAAAAGTTAAATATTTTTTTCTTTTTTTTTTCTTTACTTTTTATACATAAATTTGTTTATGAAAATTTGGAAGGATTAAATGATTTGCCACCATTTTTATTGATATATAGTATTATTTGAAACTACTTGAATATGGGTTTTTGAAACTAAGAGAAAAGGAAAGAAGTTCAAATGAACAGCTTTGTTCAGAATATCTTCTGATAGGACAACTTGGTGGACATTCTTATTGAGGTAGGAAGTGGGTAGAAGAAGGGAGAAAAATAATACTATTAGGATTATTGGGAGCTCCTTTATTAAATTGAAATAAATGTCTTCTTTCCTTAATTTACAGCTCCTAAATATAAATATATATATATATATATATATTTATTTATTTATTTACAGTCAGGGAGGTAATTCTCATAAGAACAAGCAGGGGAAGAAACATAAAAAATTATTCCCTTCCCATCAAGTAAAAATCATTTCCATTAAATTAGTTAAGATTTATTGTCTCGTCTGTCTGAACTGCTGTTTCTTTTGACAGTGTTTATTTATTAATTTATTTTTCATCTTAGTTTCAAACTAGACCATGATTTGCATTTATCTTATAGAAAAAAGACTTAGTTTAAAACAACACAGTTTAACATAAAAAAAGCAGTAAACACTGTCAGGTCATAAGAATATCCTCAATATTTTACACCCAATTCTATAAAACAGCTAGGGCTTTATGATTAAGTCATATATATATATATTTTTGGATATAGATAAATAGATACATTGATAGAGCATATGTGCATGGCCATGCATCAAAATCATCATTCCCTCAAAGTTGCAGCCATTTTATATGTAAGATGAACATAAAAATGTAGCGACACATATTTGGAACATTGAATCAAAAATATTTTTGAAAACATCAAATGTTCTGTTTAGAAGTCAGGGAAAATTTGCTTGGATTTCTGTGGATGAAAAAACCTATCAAGCGTGTCCTGTCCCTTCCATCAAGCCTGTTATGTGTTGCGTATGTAAATGGCTTTCAAGGGCAGGATGATGTCATCGAATTTGACATTTCTTGTCGTTACATTATAGTTTACCAACAACCATCTATTATCAGTATATCAATAGAGCATTAAAGCTTTGCACCTGGTACTCATATCTGCTTATTTCATAGAAGAGGGTCTAATATCTGTGAAGGGGAGTGTGTGTTGGATAAGGGACTAGAGTATTCAACTATTATTGAATCTCCAAACAACACAAATTAGTATATAGCAGAACAATTTAAGGTTTGATTCCACCACCGCGCAAAAAATGTGTCGGGTTTTTTTTTGTTTCTTTCATTGCAAGGCAAGACAATTAAAGAAGTAGCTTTTAGCCACTGTGAAACATCATTATTTTAAACTCATTATTATTTGTAATGAGCAAGAATTTCCACTTCATACAATAAACTTCAATCACTTTGAAGATCCACACTTAATGGACTGGTGAATCCTTATTTGGAAAAAACTGGAAGTAAACTACAAAAACTAATAGTTGCTTGAGCATAGACTATTACTATACTTAACTAGTCATAATTGACATCTATATATTACTCACGCACACATCGATATATAGACAAATAGATAAGAGGCTTTAATTAAAAAATTAAATATTAAGTAGTAGCAAATTGAGAAAAAAAGTGTCTCAATAGGGAACAACAAAAAGTATATATTTATTTATGATTATACATGTATATACGTTTTCTAAACAAGCCAAGGGCATGGTAAACTGTGTCTGATTTTAGAATAAAAGTGCATGTCTGGCAATATGCACTCCCACCCCAAGCAAATCCACACCCATTATATATATACATATATACATATATATATATATATAGAGAGAGAGAGAGAGAGAGACTGAGAGTCAAATATTTACTCTCTTTCCCTCTCCCTCTTCCAACTGATTAAGAGAGAGAATTAATATTTGTGGTCACAGTTCAATCTTTGGCATAGATAAGTCGTCCTCTGTTAAGTTTCGTTGTAGTCACACACACACACATACGCACAAACACACATGCCTGCACGCACAGGCAAATGGGGAAGGTAAGGGAAGCAAACAAAACTAGAAAAAAAAATTACAAAAGATTAAAACAGTACTTTTTTTAAATAGATTTCAGTATCAGGCATTTTGCTTGCTTTTTAGCATTGATTACATTTTTCAATCTATAGGTTTGTAATGTCTTGCAAAGTTTTTTTTTTTTTTGTTCAAAACAATATACATTGTTTTTTGTTTTTTTTTTAAGATTTTTTTAAATTTTTTTTAAAGGCATCACCAAGTCATCTTTTCACTGCTGATTGGTGGTAGTGATCATAACTCGTTGAATAATAATAATAATAATAATAATAATAGTAATAATAAGATATAAAGTTTTAGTTATTTTGTTGTTTACACAAGAAGAGTGCAGACAAGCACCAGGTTTGGATTTTAAGAATCAAAACACAAAATGTACAGTTATTTTTTTATGTCGGCTGCTGAACCCAAAGAATTTAAAGTTTAAAAAAAAATAACAAATAAATGAAAATAGAAAAAAATGAAGAGCATATATATA
>JAUZSX010000056.1:1611965-1623221 GCA_034780655.1 Idiosepius hallami
AGAAATAATCTTTTGGCACTAGAATGATAATAATAATAAAACAGAATATGTTGTATTGATTTTCAACATTATATATGTATATATATATATATATATATATATATATAATGTGGGGGGAGTTGTTTTCTTTAGTTTCCTTATGTTTATTTTCAAATCAACAACTATTTCGATTGAATAGGGTCTTAATTCAGGATACAAAGGATGGGACTGTTACAGCAAAATTACACTCAAAAGGGCGGAGGACAATGCTAACAATCATAAATTTTTATACAAATACAAAATATGAAATATGTTTTATAAATGACAAGGGGTCAAGTTGAGCAGTTTTATTTGAGAAGATGCTTACTTCTCCCCCCCAAATCAGTTGTGAAAAACTGACTTCCTCATGGCATCTTCCTAAAACTATTTTGCACTTTTGGGGCATAGGAAATTACCATGGTTGGGGTTACCAATATAATCTGATTATAATTCAGTTTTTTGTTTTTCTTTTGTCTTTCATTGATTTGGGATCATTGACCCCCAGTTGTTGATGAAAGCATGTCTTTACAGGAAGGAGTTCTATTGCAGCAGCAGCTGGGAGGGGAATAGAGACTGGCAATGAAAGAGAGACATAATATAGTTGAGGAAAGATAAAAAAAAAAAGTTTGTACAAATTTCTTATTTAGCAAGAAATGGATTTTTTTCTTTTTCCTTTTAAATTTCTTCACAAAATGATTTTGGAAAGCTATGTTTTCTTTAAAGCACTTTTATTTCTAGATTTTAGCTCTTATTTTAAGTGATGCGTTATATTTAAAACTAATCCTTTTTTTTAAAACAGAAGCAAGGCAGGAAATTTTTGTATAAAAAACATGGGAGTGACTATAGATTTACAAAAAATGTTTTTAATAGAAGAAAGTTTCTAACTTAGCAAGACAAAAACATATACAATTGAACTAGCAGTGGTACACTATGCATTGGGAATAATACTTTTTCAAAAACAAAATGATATAATCATTGTTTTAGTAAAACTAAAATTTTAGGCTTCAGGGTTATTTTAACCAAATGATAACAAATAATGATGATAGTATTAAGTTTTAAACAATAGTAAAAATAATAATAATAATGATGTTTATTATTGCCATTAGGAAACATCCAAAAACTTAAATGAGATACTCAAGAGCCTTTATACTTAAGAATCAAAATTAAAACCTAAGAAATTGCTTAAATGAGGGAAAAACAATACTGGATGGAAGTTGTTTGATAACCAATATTGCTCCATAAGAGTTTTTTTTAAGAATCAAACCAAAATGAATAAATAATTAAAAATAAAATAAACCCACATAGATGAAGGAGGGCAACTGTGTGTAGATCACGGAGAAAATATCTGTTCAGTTTATAAAATAGCTGTGAAAAACAAAAGTAATTCTGTGAACAAAGTAATATTCATTGAATTTGATGCATTTTCAACAAAGTTTTTAAAATATTTATTTTTAAAGGCTTACAAATACAGGCTTTTTTTTATAACATTCATCTTTTCTAATGTTAATATAAATTAAAGTTAAAATAAATATTATGCTCAATATATTGAAATACTGATGCCCTACTTTACACAGTGACACGTGGCTTAATTTTATTTCTAAAATTGGGCTAAATATGATGAATTTATTAGAATAGCTGTATATATGTGTGTGTGCCTCTATGTCATATATATTTTAAAGTGTATGCATGCATGTTCAATCTGTGTAAACTTGCAGTTTTGATAAAAACCCTCATGATCTTCATTGTAGCAGTTCATCTAAACCTTTCATAATACTTATCACAGGGAAGAAGAATTGAGGTTTTCAACACTTGAAATATTTGTGAAGTGTCACAATCTAAGTGACACAGATTTATGTTGTTTTTTTTTAATGTATGACAATTAGCTAAAGAAAATGGCCCACCTCAAATCTAACTTCTGAAAATGTGATCATCTTTAAAAATTGAAATCAGATAGGTAAGTCTAAACCAAAAAGTGAATAGATCCGTGGGGCTTTTTTCTTTCAACAAAGATTTAGACTGAATTTAGTTTTGGTAAATAAATCCGATTTTAGAAAACCCTAGGCCCCCAACAATTTTATCTTTCTTTGTTTTTAACTAATATAAAATGAAAAACTTGATATTTTTAGTATAACTGAGGTATACAGTTAAACTTGCATTTAGCACATAAGCCATTCTTGTTGTTTTTACTAAAAATGCACTGAAGTTGAAGAATTAAGGTATTATATAATAGTGCATATAATTTGATGAGGAGTTGCTGCTATCACAGTATTATCTAAAGCCTTACTGAGGGAAAAAATAGCTAATAGCCTTGAAAGACTTTGGGGAGAGTAGGCAAAAAAGAAAAGGGAAAACAAAAAACAAGGATTTATTGCACAACTCAGATTCCCCACCCAAACAGACATCTCATAACTTACCCATTTTTAACAAGAAAAATTAATCAACTATTAAATTTAATTGTAGATTATGATAGTAGCCATGATTCTTACTATCAAAGAATGAATGAACGCTATGCTCTTTGAGTCTATGCTCTATCAATCACTTGATTTGGGTCTTTTTTTAATCATTTCTTTATCAACGATAAAGTGTTCAGCCAGTAAATAATGTATGTTAGTGTATGTATGTATTTAGAACCAAAATACATAAAAAAACTGGCCAGAACAAAAGTGATGATCAGTAATGTCTGTCTATTAGAAATGTTGGGTGTCAATGCAAATATAGTAGTCGGCAGCGGCAGGGAAGAAAGAAGAAAAAGAGTCACTAGAAATTTGTTATATAAATGTTGTCAGTGTTTATGAATACAAAACAGAGAAGTTTCTTTTTTTTTTTTTAAATCACATGTTTTGTTGTGAAATGTGATAAAAATAATTTTGTAATTTTCAGTTAAGCAGAATTTTTCCCTACTAATCCCAGTTGATATGAAAACAGCAGATATGCTCACTTCCTCCAAACTTTTGGAAATACAAAAAAAAAACTTTTTCTTTTCAACCTTTTTTTTTTTTACGTCTTTTTGGTTTTTCATTTATTCAAAAACTGATTGTGCAAGTATGGGATAGTTCATAGAATTGATAGGTGGATAGATATGTGCGTATATCAAAATAGTTATTAACACTAGAAAACATTTCCTGTTACAACACTATAGTATTTTATATATATTTTTTTTTAACTTTCAGGTTTTGCTGTAGTTTTTTTCTTTTTCTTTTTTTTTTAAACAAATTTGACAACAAATGATTTTCAAAAATTAACTTTTTTTTTACTTATTAGGTAAAAATAGAGAGACTCATTTCAAAACATTAAAGAGAACAATACTGTTAGAGATGATAATGATAATAATAATAATAATTATACATTATTTTTCAAGTTTCAGATTTATCTTTATGAATTCATATGAAAATTCTGAGAATCACTATTATGTATTTTAGTCAAGTGATTCCAAATTGATGAAAGTCACTTTCTGAGAAAGTTTAGGGATGTACTTAAAATAACCTGTTGCAAGAAACAAATAAAATATAAATGTTATTATCAATTAAGAAGTAAAAACTAACTCCTCATCGAGCAGTGAAGTCAACAAGGAGACAAAAAAAACTAATGTTTTATTAAGTCATTATTTTATAGTTTATTAAATAACCATTGAAAAATTGTACTTTTGACAATTTTAGCAACCTAAAGATATATTAATACATCTACAGATCAGCATGATTTTAAAGAAGAAAAAAGAAGAAAATTCCAAACATTCCAAACATATAACTTTAAAAATCTAAAAAACAAACGCTATTTATTCGAAAATCGATACCAACAGTTTCAGTTGATTTTATATTTTTCAATGTTTTAAGATTAAAATTCCTAAATGAAACATTAAACAATTTGACAAATAGCAAAAAAATGTATTGACAAATGGAAAACTTTGGATTTAATAGGAAAACTAATTGAAGGTAAAAGCAGCCATGTGAAAATCCAATGATCAGAATAAGTAAATCAGAAATAAATATTTGAGATGGGAAAGAAAGGAGAAAAATCTAAAAGTTAAATAGTTTTCAAAAGAGACAAATTAAAGCTTCATATTAAATCGACAAAAACATTTCTTTTTAATTACTTTACTGAGATCCTACAGAGAATTAAAACTGTGTAAAATCAAAACATAGCAGGTCATATTCATGAAAAGAATTTGTGTGTACATATTGTGTATGTGTGTATGTGTGTATGTTGACATGGTGTTAGACATCTAATGATCATCGCATGACAATGGAATGATGGCAGGATTCAATTATTTTTTAATAGTTTTGATTTTCTTTTATCAAATCAAAATTAAAAATAAAATTAGCTTTAAGTATCTCACCTTCATTATTTTCTTAAAGGCCAGATTTGTAAACCATCAAGTTTTTTGTTTTTTTTTGCATTAGATTTTTACGAGTGCATCATCAGATTTTTTTTTCCTAAGAAAAAGGAAAAATTTATAACTATAGCAATTTTTTTTCCTCAAAAATAAGAATGAAAATGATGTGTGTATACTTTACATATATCAATGGTACTACGTAAGTTGTAGAAAAAAAGATTAAAACACTAGAGTAAGATTTAAATCTTCAGATTAATATTCTTACTTCTAAGCTGAATTAACAACAACAACAAGATTAGTAGGCATCAATCTAATATCATCTGTAGTCACCATATAATTTGTATCTGCCACTAGATGTGGAGGTGTGCCAAGGAGGACACTTTCTAATAGAGAGGCACACACAACAACAGGTCTCTGGCTAATTTCAAGGCATGAATTTGTGGTCACTCCTTTTTGTTAGTGAATAGAAGCTAAGAGTTGCTACATATAATTTAATGTTGGAATTAATGTTTATTCATTTTTATTGGATTAATAATGATCAGTTATGGCAAGGATGTATAGAAATAACCTCCAAAAATTGGGGGGACACCACCACTACCACTACCAGCCCTTACCAAATATTGTTTGTTTATTTTTAACATGTCATTCATCAATGTTTGTGGTTTAGCACCAAGACATAAATTTACCATTAAGAAACTTTATCCACAACTAGTTTGTAGAAAAGTAACTTGCAACTTAAATTGCATTATCGTTCTTTTCAATTATGGTACATTATTATTATTTTTATTAGTGATAGTTATATTTCCATAATGATCCATAGAAGACTCAGGAGTTAAATGCTAGGCATGTTACAAGGTATTACAACTCCAAAAGGTAAATTTGCTTCTCTCTATAAATACCAATTATACTTAATGTAGTAAAAGCAAGAAATATAACACTTCCTACCTTTTGGCAGAAGTAGCAGCAGCAGCAATGAGCAGCAGCAGCAAAGATGTATGAATGACATTAAAATTGGAATATTTGGAAAAATAGAAAAATTTAGTGAAAACAGTGAAAGTTTTACTTAGAGCCATTTCAAATAGGTTTGATTTTTTTTTAATTTTTTCAGATACTTACTATGAAAGAAAATCTTTTAATCATTTTTTTTAGTATCATATTAAGAAATAAAATTTTTAAAATCTTAATTTCATTTATTTTTATTTTGGGAAAGTCCAAACTAAGCAGTTTTAAACAATCTCAACTCTTAAAAAAAGAGCTGAATATCACAGCTTTACAATATGTAAGAGAGTATTCCAAAGTTTTTTTTTAAACATTCCTTTTTTTTTGCTACTTCAAGAACTAAAAAAATCTGTGTGTATATATATATATATATATATATATTATATATATATATGTATAGATATATATATACACACACACACACACACACACACACACACACACATAAATAATGAGAATGTTGGTAGGGACAGAGTGCATGTTTGTGTGTGCATGGTCCTGGGAAAATAATAAGAATTGCCTTACAAATCCTGCAATGAGGATCAAATTAGACAACAATGAAAAAAAATCTGGAAAACTTTATTAACTTGGCACCTTATTGTTTTTCTTTCAAATTTAAATGATTGCAACCCCCAAACTCTAACAATATCAAAAACATACAATTCACTTGCTTTGATTGGCTGGCATAACATTGTATGTAAGACATCACAGAATATCAGTGAACCATTGTGGACAGTTCAGTAGAGACTTGAAATTATTATGAAGTTAAAATCAAATGATTTTAATGGAATGAAATTTTTTTTCTTTACTTTTTTTTCTTGTAAATAAAATATTTTTGCTTTCTTTTTAATTTTATTCAATAATTATCATCATCATCATCCTATATTTTTCTGAATATTTTAGTACTATTAACATCATTTTTATTGTTTCTGTAAACTTAGAACTCGATTGGAATTATTTTTGAATTGTTGCAACAAAATATAATAAATTTAGAAAAAACAATAGAATATTGTGGATTTTTTTTAAGTTACATATGTTTGTAGATATTTTAATGCTTTAAGGTTTCCAACATTTAGCATAAAATATTGGAAATCACCTAGTTAGAATAATGATAATAATAATATAATGTATTTTTTTCTTTTTTTACTAATTCAATGTTCATAAGGCCACTATAGAAAATTAAAAGATTAAAAAGCCAGCAGTTTTTGGTCATTGCGTAGTAATATAAGACCTACATAAATAGTGGAGAGGCTTTAATGGTGAGTTATTTATTCCTTTAGATTTTTTTTTATTTCTATTTTTTGTTTTCAAAGATTTATCAGATTATTAAATAATTGTTACATACAGAAAGCACCAGTCTAGTAAAGGCCACATAAGACCTTCAAATAAGGGAGATGGGGGGAAGAGGTGGTAGGAGTTAAATGAGAGCATTATTATTGTTGCTATTGTTATTGTTAGTTATTATAACTATAAGTGAAGCTCAAGCATGTGCTGACACACAAACACAGCATCACACACACAGACACACTCATACAGTTATATACATACAAAGAATAAAGTTTTGAGAGAATAAAATAATCTGAGCTAAGTATGAGCAATGTAAATTCCATGTTGATCAATAAAGAAGAATAGAAAAAAGGCAGACCAAATGTAAACAGTTAAAACAACTGATAATAATCAATAATTATTTCTGTGGTATCATTCCATTATGATGTCAGCTAAATTAAATAGCTTTTACAATTTTTCAATTGATATCAAATAGTAGTAGGAAGAAAGTGTCTTTTATTATTACCATCATGATGATTACTATGATTGCCCCCAACCCCAGCTCTTTCTGTTGCTGCTGCTGCTGTTGCACCTGTCTGCACCACTGGTAGAAAATCTCAACAGACAGATGCTTTTAAAGTTCCAAGACCATTATATTAAAGAGGGAGGTGGGGAAGAATCACTGTGCATGAAATCAAATGAGGCAAAAGACATGATTTTTTTTTTGAAAAAAATAAAAATGACCAGTCATTGTTTAGGAAGAAACAGGTAGGCAGCAACAGCAGCAGCATTCAATGACAGAACCAAAGTTTCAGAGAAAGCGTTACGAAAAGCTTCTTTTATTTTTCTCGAGCTTCAGGTTTATTTGCAACTTGTTGCCTTTTCAAAATCTAGTATTGACCAGTTTTTTTTATTATTTTTTTTATTCTGATCAGTTTTTATTTGCTTTTTTTCCTTTTCTTGTGGCGAGGGACGATACAAGGGGGAGATTTCTAAGTTGAAGAACAATTTAGTTTTTAATTCTTAGCATTTTCTCCCAGTATGACAAGTATAGAATATAAAGATGTCAGAGAGAAAGAAAGACAAAAATAACAACTTTATTCGGTATTTGATTTAGAAAATATCTATCTATATATAAATATATATATAAATATACATATATATATACATATATATATATATATATATATATATATATATATATGTGTGTGCCCCATTCAATACTGAAGAATTGATTCACTTTCTCAAAATACTCATTTAAATGCCCTAATTTGTACACAATACATAACAATCTGCAACTGCTGTAGTGAGCGCTACGACCTGAGAAAAAGCTGCCATTTCTAATACTGGAATGTGTTAAGTTGGTACACAAGTTCCTATGGCTAGATTTAGATTATAATATATATATATATATATATATATATATATATATATATATTATCCACCTATGATTGATCCACAACCATGATAAATAAAGAAAACAATTATCATCAGCATTAATATTATTATACACAGCTTTTAAAAAGTAAAATTTTAAAACGTTTATATAAGAAAATTGTTATTGGGAGAGCATTAAAAACCAAGAAAACAAAAAAAAAAGACCAAAACAGTTCAATAAGTGTTAGCATGGCAAAATGACACAAAGAAACAAATTAAAAAACAGAGAGTGTACAAAATGGGCAACGAAGAGCCACAAGAGGCAGCCTTAGAGTTTTAGCGGTAGTAGTGGTGGTGGTGTAGTTTTTTTGGGTTTTTTTTTTTAAAGGAAACATCTGCCTCTCCAGCAGCAAATACACTTTTTTGAAAATTATTTTAATAGTATTTTTTCTTTTCTCATATGATACATAGATTTTTTGTTGTTGTTGTTATCATCGTCATTATTATTATTATTGTTGTTGTTGTTGTTATTGTATCAATAATAATCATAATAATAGAGATACGACATAGACAAAACACAGCCTGACTGGCAAGCTAACAAGGCCTTCTCATTGATTGTCGTAAAAACAAAAAAAAAAATTTGAGAAAATGATTTTGTTTGTTTTCCAGGGAAGGAGGGGGAAGGATTTCTTTGTTTTTAAACAGTCTCAGCAGTAGTAAAAATGAAAATTAAGCTGCCACTTGCCAGTTTGTAGCAGAAAAGATACTGCGTTGTTGTTTTTTCGATTAAGATTCTTTAACAATTTCCTTTTTTTTTTTCCGTCTAATTGTTAAAAACATTTTTTTTATATTCCTTTTTCTCTCAAAGAGAATTTTGTTTTCATTTGTCGTTTGTTTTGGTTTTGTTTTTTTTTGCTTCTTTAAAATACAAACTTTTTTTTTTCTTGGAACTTTGGTTTCCCTAGTTTGCTTTTTTTTCTGTTTTTTTTTTTTTTCTTGAGAAAGTAATTTTTGGAAATTTTAAATTTAAAGTCAGATAAATATATCTCCCTCGTCAACACACATTGCAGAAATTGTTATGACTAAATCATGAGTGAGGTGTAATAAATGTAAAATATTTTGTGAATCAAAAAGATGTCAATAGCAGCTGAGGACTTTTTCTGCTTTTTATTTTTTTGAAGATTTTTTTTTTTTAATTTTTAAGTATGATGCCATTTAGCACACTGCTCAATTCTGTGTCCCTCTGTGCTGCTAAAATATTTTTAATCAGATAAAAATTTGACATTGATCTGTGAGGAAGAGGAGGAGGGACAACAAAGACAAAACCAAGGCGACAACAGCGGTGGCAGCAACAGCAGCAAACAGACTGGCTTTAACTGATGATGCATCTTCTAATGGGGTAAAGGCATGAAAATGTTACCATTTGAAAGAGAAGGGAAAATTGCTTTAGCTTATCAAAAATCAACAGGTGGAAATCATTATTAACTTTATAATAGAGAACTTACACATGAAAAATTAAAAAACACTGGCTACAGATTTGGTTATTCTCATTAATTTTTTCACAGGTTTCTATAATGTAAGACACCCTCTAGAAACACATTGTTATTCTTACATATGGACTTAGGAGGACAAATTATGATTTACAGTAAGGATCAAATTAGTTTTAGTAATTTGAAAATAAAAGGATTGCATAACCCTTTCCCCAACCCTGCAGTTTTTTTGGGTTTTTTTTAATTTTTTTTTTGTTTTTTTTTGTTTTGTTTTGTTGTTTTTTTTGGGGGGTGGTTAAAGAAATATTACAAATTTATATTAAAATTACAAAATCACTTAGTATTGCAGGAGACAATAGAACATTTGGAATAAAAATGCATATAAATATCTGGCATTGCTATTTTCAGCTTTTAATGTCAATATTCCAAATGCTTTTTTCACTTTATGCTATCACAATGCTTTAAATAAATTCTTTAAAATTTTTAATATGCAATGAGTTTGATTACGAAAAAGGAAAAATATTTATGTTGAAAATAAAATTTACAGGATATGAATGTTGGAAAATTGGAATAAATGATTATTTTTAGCAGCCTTGATAAAATGATCAATTAGAATTATTTAAAAGAAAAAGAAATAAGGAATTGTTTATACTATGTGTAAAATATTCTGCAGTAAAAAAAAAACACATGTAATAAGTAGCAGCATATGATACATACTACATTATTTTGATCAACAGTGGCATTATTACACAAGAAGAAAAAGAAGATAAAAGAAAGAGACTTGAAAAGGGAGAAAAGCTTACCTTCAAACCTCTTAAAAGAATTTTCAGCTATTACTGTTATTACTTCCACACATTTGTCTCCTATGTTCACAATTGGTGAATTTTACAATTTTGTAGCTGCAAAGAGTCAGATGGCTTATTGGTGTATGACTTTGATCAATACAGCTTGGAAATAAGTTCACGATCATTCAGAGTTTGGTTTTGGCAGAGAGAAACTGAGGAATGTATTTGAGGAATTAAAAATTAAGAAAAAATGATTTTCCATGGTTTTAGACATTAAAATTAAATAATAGAATCGTGTAAACTTTTATTTTAATATATTCCTTATATTTCCTTATTTGTTATTAGATTGAATTAAGTGCAACCCTCTCAAAAACTAATCCCACTTGAAGGGGAAAGAAATAGAAATAATGAGCAGCTGACCTAAATATACTACTCTAGCAATTATATACAGATTAATGTATAACATTTTAAAACTTAGCTGATGTTCACTTATATTAATTTAAATGTAATTAATAAAAACTAACATTTAAAAAGACACTAAGAAATGATATGAGTTTCTTAATTTTTGGCACAAAAAAGATCACTTTGTTCAGCAATTCAAATTACGAAACTGGAAATTGAGAAAAATCTAAGGTTTGCTGAATTAAAATAAATTTAGTTGAGTGTGGGACACAGGACAATACCAGCAAGTTTTCATTAGTTTTTTTTTGTCTGGAGATAAGTTTTGAGTAAGAAGTCACTAAGATCTCAGTTTCTAAAAATGTTTTTTTTTTTTCAATAAGTGGCATCTGTCTGTGTGTTTCTTTGAAAAGAGGCAGTTGAGTTCAGCACACTTTTTCATACAAAAAACAAAGAAAAAGAAAAAAAAGGAGAAAAAAAAAAACAATGATGAAAATGGTAAAAAAAGAAATTTGGAGATGTATACATCAAATTTGCCGCAAGGGATTTGTTCCTTGTTTTATAAAATCTCATATGCACACGCTAACACACA
>JAUZSX010000056.1:1623321-1644530 GCA_034780655.1 Idiosepius hallami
CAAAGCTGTCCTGATGAGGAATATAATTCCGAAACGGTCCGTCGACAGATAGCATTTATATATATATATATATTTATATATATATATATATATATATAGTAAACTAAGCATTTAAAGAGAAATAGAAACAAGATGAAAGAGAAATGAATCAAATGACCATTAAGAAATGATCGTTTTAAACTTTGAATTCATAAATACTGAATAATCTTATGTAATAAATGATAAAAGAAAGAATGGAAACTAAAGTTTACTTACACTTTGGTAAATCAAGAGATTCCCCATTTAGTGGTTGCTCTTGAACCATATTTAATAGTTTTGATAAATTGGACCAGACACTGAAAAGAGAATAGAATGTTAAAAGGAATAAATTGCAATTTATATTTTGATATTTACTTCATGATGTTTTTTTCTAATCTATTTAAATCAATTAGCTGAAAATGTCCTACTGAAATAAATTAGAGACAACAAACAAAAACAGATTATGATGATAATGTAAACTATTGACATGTTATTAATATTACATTTGTAAATTTAGGTAAGTATTTTTGTAAATAAACTAAAGTTGGTAATTCATCTCATATACGATTCTGATAAGAAAAACATGCAATTGTTTAAATCAAATTAACAAATGGTTTGACAATTTCCTTTTGAAGATATGATGTCCCACGCCATTATACTGCCTTGTCGCAACCCATATTGCTCCAATAAGTAAAAGATATATTTTTGTTAAAAAAAAAATTTAAATCAGAAAAATCTTTTGATTTTTGCATGAAGGAAAAAAGTGAAAATTTTTAATAATCCATTTTTGGAAATAAATAAATTTTCCAAGTCAATGATAATAAAGTTCCAGTCCATAACTCGTATGCCTCATCTATTTCCAACCAGCAGACGATTTTAAGTTTTCTGCCAAAATCCAAGAGTCAACTGTTGTCTATTAAAAGGCTAGAATTTTTGCCGCTTGACCAGTGGAACCATAGTGGCACCTTTGGTGTGATTTATTTCCATTCACATTTTCAACAAATTAATCCACCACTGCCCAACAAATTGGCTTCAACGTTTTCACTGATCTTTCTTTCTAATCATCTTTCTTCAAGTTTGAAACAATTGCTTTAACAAACATTAACTTCATCACATTCAACAACAGAAATTTCAGTTAATCATCAACAATATGTTTAAAGCTGATTTTTAAATCATTCAACAGAAAGAAATATATTGCAGCAGCAGCATAACAAAACTTTTAACAAGAAAACAAATCATTTGTGACTAGTTTTCTCTCAAAACAACATCGACAACAGACTACAGTCAATCATCATCATCACTGATTGTAATTAACAATGGGACGATGTCATGCTGCTATATTTCCTCACTTCAACGTAACTTTATTAATGCTTATATGACAAAAACACAAAACAATCATATTTCATCTGTCACGAACTTTTTCAATAAATTTAATATCATTTTGAATATCTCTGCTTTGTAAATTTTCTCAATTTAATCTCACATATTTATACATTCACATTAATTTTATTTTTTTTTTAGCATCAAGGCAGTTGTTAGTATCATTTACATTATCGTCTGCCTGTACTACAACAGCCTCCTCCAAATTTTACTCTACTTTTAACGTACTTAGGTGACAGTCTCTATTTTTTCTTTTGACGTGTGGTCTTTTGTCTGACCAGAAAAGATTAAATTTAGATTCATCACTAAAATAAACCCCATTTTTTTCAAATAATAGAGAAAAGCCCCAAAACAGTGCACATTCTCTCCTGATGACCTCAAGACTTATGTATTTTTGCATTTTTTTGAATTGCCTAAAGACCATCATAGATTTAGTGAAGTATTATGCCAGTAGGATGAGAGGAATTTTCAAAAAGCTACTTTTTTGGCAAGTTTCAATTACTTTTACAGTAATTTCCTTCTTTTTGAACATCATATTATGTAGATTTCTTAGAGAACTAAAATAAATGGGCTTATGTTCACATATCTTTTTTAAATAATCCTTCACATGTTCTAAAAATATATTTCTATTGCTTTGTTAATTTTTAGATTAAATTCACCACAACTAAAATCCTAAGACTTACTTTGATGACTTGAGAAAATTGTTGCAAAAGTAGAGAGGATGTGACCACAGCCAATCAAGCAAAATTTTAATTGCTGGGAGCGTGAAAAAGTCACGTAACTTTTGCTCTTGTTTTGGAGTGTAATGTAGTAAAACGTCAAGCAGCAAAACTGAAAATAAAACAAAAAACTCATTAAAAAAAAAAAAATGTCGAACTAGATTGAATTGAATTAAAAATTGACTATTTTGAATGAACAAAGCAATAACTAAATACTTGAGTACTAATATACTAATATAATAAATACATTGGAGTTATTAGTTTAAATAGATTAATAGGTATAATTGAGAAACATTAATTTTTGTTGTATGAAATCATAAGAAAAAATTATTTTTTTTTGTTAATCAAACAAAACAAAACAAAATTTTAGTCAAATTCTTTTTATGCTGTTGTTCATAAAAAACATTATTTTTTTAAAATCCAATTCTGATTATTGTATCTACTTCGTCATTTCTTAGTAAAAAAAAAAACTTTTAAAAATTTCTTTTTTCAATTAATAATAAATTCATGTTTTTTGGAAAAATAGTGAATTGTATATATAACACACCAATTTTTTTTTTTTTTTGGGGGGGGGACTCTAAATAAATAGAGACGATTTGAAATTTTTTTCAAAATTGGTGTTTTTGTTGTGGTAGACTACTTTTACCATAATATTTTCATATTTATTTAAACATTATTTTAAATAAATTTAATTAAATTTTGATAAATTCTTTTAATAAATGAAATAACTAAACAGACAGCAATTAAAAAAATTATTTTAGACAATTAAAAAAACAATTGAAAAAATTCCAAAATATTTCTTTTTAAATATTTTCCCATTTATTTTTATATTCTTTATTTTTATTTTAATGCAATTAAATCTTGATTATTTATCTTAATAAATTAAATAAATATTCTTTACTGTTTTCAACAATTAAAACATTAATAATTAATATTTCTTTTAAATTATAATTTATATTAATTCTATATAATACTATTTCCATATTTTATGAGATTTTCATTTTTTAAAGGTTTCCAGTCGTGCTAAAAACGAATATGAAATTCTTGGGTTAGAGTTAGGCATTAGGGCTTGAGATTAGGCTTGGAGTTAATCTAGGGTTGATGTTAGGTTGAGGGTTTGGATTTAGGGTTAGGGGTTGGAGTTAGGTTTAGTCAGGTTTACTGCTGCAGCCAAGTTCACGTCTTGTTAATACTTGAAGCTATAAGAACACGTTTTTTCCATAAGCACAATAATCTATATCAAAAAGTCCAATAATTTAGTCCTTGCATAAACACGAACATTTCTATCTATTGCTCTAGGACTTTTGATACATCAGATAAAAGGTATTTCTTCCTACTATTCTAAATAATTATTTTGACGAATTGACTTATTTCTAATAAAAATATAAATCCAAATAAATTTAATTTTCGTTTTTCCCTACATTTATTATTATTATTATTATTATTTAGGGTTTGGGGTTTTTACCTGTAAAATTGAAAGCCATTTCAAATCCTTTCTCTTCATCTTTACTCAAATACTCTTGTTTTTCATTATGACCAGTTGCTTCAAAAGCGCCATCATTCATCTGTCGTTTGGCATGGTGCATAGTAAAAAGATTAATAGCAATGATCTGGATAAGCATTGGAGTGGAAAAGCTCTGTGACGTTACATGAGCAGGTAGACTACTGAGTAGTTTTTCAGAGAGACCAGCAGCTCGGTCAAAATCTGTAAACAAAATAAAAATTGAATTATTTGTAATATCATTTAAGATTTATAAGTACAGATAACAATATATCAATGGAAATTTGGGCAGCGAAGGTGGTGCATTGGTAAAAGCTTGTCTTCTGAAATCGTATAAGAAGAGTTCAAATCCCGGTCAAAACCATAGCCTTTACCTTACGTTGCCTCGGGCAGGTGAGGCTTATTCAATTGGAATAGTATCTCATCTAGGTGAAGGGCAACACTGATTACAAAAAGCCCAGGGATAAAATGGCACATAAAAATGGAATTGGAAATACTAGAAATCTTGATATCCTGTTACTGACACAATATAGTATTGCCAAGAGAGAGAGAGCAAAGAACTCTGCTGAAAACTAGTGAGATGACTTAGTAATATTTGTTTGTTTGTTTGTTTTGTATCTTTTGACATATCAACCGTTTTAGGTCATTTAATGCCGAGAACAACCATTTTTTTGATAAACGTTCATTTTGCCCACAGTTTTTTTTAATCACGAAATGTGCACTATTCTACTATTTAACCCATAGCTAGAGGAAATGTGCAGATTCATACCTTTCCTAAGGGTATTAGTCCAATTATGAATGCGAATGGAACGACTGAGATTCAAACTTGCATCTTACAATTTCGAAGTGCAACTGCTTACTCCCAAGGCCAATTAAACCTTCACAATAACGTCACTTGCAATGAATATATGATGGGTAGATTCCTGAGGGAAGATCATAACATGCAAGGGAAGTATTGAAGCCCTTGGATTAAGTTACTATTATTACAAAAGAATACACTATTTTTTGACAATGTGACAACTCTGGTTTGAGAATGATAAAATACAAATATATATCCATACCAGCATTTAAGTGTATAAGCGCATGGAACTGTAAAAAAGCTGCAATCACTTCACTCATTGAAAGCTTGCCCTTAAAATCAGTCCTGAAAAATAAGATATTAAATCAAAAATTAATATTCTAAAAAAACAAAAAACAACAATAAGTTTTTTTTAATAAAAATACAATAAAAGTTATTTTATAAAAATACAATAAAAGTTTTTTTAATAAAAATACAATAAAAGTTATTTTATAAAAATACAATAAAAGTTATTTTATAAAAATACAATAAAAGTTATTTTATAAAAATACAATAAAAGTTCATAACAAATTAACATTTTTATATTTTTGTAATGGTGATTCAATGAAAAAATCAGTTAACTTTACATGGATGCGGTTGTTTTGGGTGGACGAAGAATTAAACAATCTGAGACATTGGATTAAATTACAGAATATATTTTATGTTCATGAGAAAAAAACTTTGTTGATTTGTTGCATTGAACAGTTGATTGTATGTAATTGGTACATTTAATGATTTGTTAATTACAGAATATATTTTATGTTCATAATACAATACTTTATTAATTTGTTATATTTAAAAGTTAATTATTTTATTGTATTGACCTGATATACTTAATGATTCAACTATTAATTACACATTTGTATATTTTTTTTCATGGCTTATGGAAAGGGAAAAATCAACCTCACTGGTTGTAATAAAGAATTTGGTTATTACTTCCATAAGCTATCAGCTAGAAGCAATCAGATGTTAATAAGAAAATAAAGATTGAAAATGTTAGATAAAAATGTACATACGAGTCTTTAGCAAGTTTGCCATAAAATTTTTCCAAATTAGTAGCTGCAACAGGAAAAGGATGCCTCACAGCAAGGCTACGAATATAATAAAACACTGTTGTCAACTTGTTCCCGCGAGCTGCTTCCAAAATAGCCAGTTGGTTATAAGGCTGTCCTGAAATAGAAAGAATTTCAATTATTTAATCCAAATTCATACCTGAAATATGCAAGATATTTTATTAATATCTATTTTCACATATTATTTTATTAAAAATTTTTATTTAACTGTTCTAAATTTATTCTTCTTTCACAGTTATTTCCATACAGATACCAATTTTAAAAGTGTTGTTTGCTTTTTTTTGGTTTGTTTCTTTTTTATGGCATATCAACCTTTTAAGGTCATTTAATGCCAAGAACATTCATTGTAAACACAGGTGTTTTTTTATAACACAATGTTTGCTATTCAACCAGAGAGAATGTTTGGATTCATACCTTTCCCAAGAATATTAGTCCACTTATGAACACAAAATGGAACAACTAGAATTCAATCTCAAATACTACAATTCTAAAGTCCGACTGCTTACGCACTAGACCAAATAGACTTTCCTGTGTAGTTGGTTACTGTATACTCATTAGTATAAAGTAGTGAGTTTATGATGGTAGTATAATTTCTAACTAGATTAAGATCATTATTAACAAACTATATTGATTAACTGTTTCTGGTTGACTGTAAAAGATAATACATTAATAATGAGAAAAGATGATACAATTTTGAATTACTTACCATTTGAAGGTACCAAGTTAGCAGCATGCCAGTAATAAGTCTGAGCTTGATCAACTTCTTGACGGTACCTGGCTGTAGATACAAATACAAAACAATTTCAGTTATTTTTTCTTTCTACAATTTGGTCTTTATTTTTCTCCTTAAGTTTAAAATAAAATCATATCTGATGAAGTTTATTTGGTTTATTTTTTGAAAAAAAGTTTTTGATCTGAGAGTAAATTTTTTTCCTCTTAATTAATATTTATAATGTTCTTAAGAATAAGAGCATTATAAATATTAATTTGATATTGAAAACAATTAAGACTTACTGAGATTGAACCAAAAAATATTTCTCAGAAAACAATCCTTATTAAGAAAAAACTAAGAATAAACTTATTCTAAACAAGGGCACAAAACTGTTATTGAGTCATGAAACCAAACATAAAAATATACCATATAATAAATTAAAAAGAAAAAGTTCACTTGAATGTTACACAGCCTAATATCTTGAAATTCAATTGTATTATGGTTTCATTTCGTTTCATTGTTTGCAAACCAAATATTTTTTGTTAAATTGATAAGCTTAATATAAACACATTAAAAGAATTTAACTATCTTTATTAATCATTTTTTGCATAACAAGATAAAATTCTAAATAAAGTTGCATTATTATCTTTAATAATCATAGTATTTACAATGATATTATTTAAGTTTAGTATACTCAGGCAAAATATCATTATAACTTTTACAAAGTTTATATCATAAACATTGGGAAGAGGACTGGGAGATTATAATAAAAAGCTTGATCTCACAGCTAAGTTTTTTTGTAAGATAACAAGAAAAAATTGTATTGAAAAGAAAAATTAAAATTCTTTTTAATGAAACATGTCTGAAGAATAATATTATTGCAGGAAGCATTTAACTTGAATATGTGTCCAGCTTCAATATATTACAATTTGTAGATTTAATGATTACAAAAAAATTTAATGCTGAATGAATGACGATAAAAAATAACAATACAAATGACTTACCAATATCTCCTAAATGTACGAGGCAATGTTGGCAGATATAAAGACAAGAGTTCTTTTTTGGAGGGGTTATCTTAGCCTTCAAAGAGTTTTTTTCTAGAAAGAGAAATTTAAAATTGAAACCACAACTGCCAAAAAGTATTCTCATATAATATTTTGATATGAAAATAAACAACAAGAATAAATGATAAGCAACTTTTAAAATCTGGTGAAAAATAATTTTACCCTTCATAATTCCATAAGCGGATGACTTCCTTCGGAAAGGCAAATCCAATTTGAAAGTTGCACATAACAGCTGTAGTAACTGGAAGGAAGAGAAAGGGAAAAATAGTTAAAATCATAAAAGGATATTTTTTTGAAAATCATGTTTATTTTAAAACTATGATAACATTTAAACATTTTTAAACATGTATGTACATGAATATTTTAAACATGTACATGCATCTTTCACTATCAAGTTCTTTTTGATATTTTTTTGTTGATGAGGAAATTTGTTTCAAGTCATTAAATTACAGAAAAATGGGGTCTTAGTAGAAAAAACATCAAAATAGTATTTTAATATTATGATACAATAATTAGTATGTATCATCACTTATAAAGACATAAAATAAGTTTCTAGTAGTTTTAATCCCACTTTATGCAAGCAAGAGAAAACATAAAAAACAAATCTGAGTTAGAAACTAACAGCAAACTTAAATTTTTCATTTTTACATATTTTATGTCGCCAAGACTAATGATACTTGTTTTATTAATGTAATAATAATGATTATATTTAATGTTTTAAGGCTTTCATTTCATATATTTCATTCCACGTATGAAAGCATTTAAAAAACAATGATTATAAATTAATAAAAACAAATGGCATCAGAAATCATAATAGAAAAATAATTCATTTCAGCTAAATATATTTTTTATTGTAAATTTTTTTTAATTAAATTAAAAAACTTTAAATACCTGAAGATAGAATCCACTAGCTGTCTCCAAAAACAGATTTAAACTTGCTTGGACCTCTAATCTCTTTGGGTTCTGCAAATATAAACAATATTTTAGTAGACATTATTTTTCAATTTTAACTTCTTAATTTCTCATTTATGGAATGACCTAAGAATTGTATAGAGACTGAAAATATAAAAATTATAGAATTGGAAAATTATTAACTTTCTCCTTCTACTCATAGATTAATTGATTTAACCAACATATCGACTCTGATTAGGTCATTCAATGCTGAAATAATTTTAATATGCTCTGCCTAGTTTACTTGTTTTACAGTTTTTATTTGTTTATGAGAGCTATTTTTAATAAAACCTGCTAATAAAACTAAAAATATGAGAGTAAATTGTGCCTTAGTTCTTAGTACTCTTCATCCTCTACTTCTTGTGTTATTCTGTGATCTTATCACATGGTCCAGATTTATCCTAATTGCTATTCTATTCTACATGCAATGCAAAGAACTCAGTGAAACTCTGGATAGCAGTCCATTTCATATCAATTTTTAACTTGATCAAGTGACCTACTGACCTAAAAGCCCAGTCTGAATTCATTTGGTATCACTATATATATATATATATATATATATTCTTTGCCAACACGCTGTATAAATTAGAGGGACCATATCATGCCCTCACTCATGGTGAAAAAAAAAAAAAGTGTTGATTAAAAAACTAAAAGTTTTTGGCCCATAAAACATATAATTTTGGATGGAAGATATAAGTAAGGCTGTGACAAGAATATTATTTTTATGTAAGTGTATTCTTTGCAAAAACAATATTCTTTTAACAAAAAGCATATTCTTTAAAAAAAAAAAAAGAACATATTCCTGAGAAATAAAAGCATATTCTTTTTAAAAAGAATATTTCTGATAAAAGAATGCATATTCTTTTAAAAAAGAATATGTTAAAAAAAAGCATATGCTTGAAGAATATTTTCAGCATATCAAGAGAATATAAAGCATATTTTAAAAAGAAATATCGTCACAGCCCTAATTAAAAAAAATTATAGTAATTAATAATCTTAAATAGTCATAACTATAAGCGTTATTTCTGTAAAATATAAGATATGCTGTTGTTAAATCAGGGGATTACCCAAGGACTCTAATTAAAGAGTATCATTCAAAAAAAATTAGTTTAATGAGAAAGTAATTTATTTTTGGCTTGTGCAATTAGGTGTTAAAATAATAGAAAATATGTGTCCGTACCCTCACCTGATTGTCCTTAGCCTGGGTCTGTAGTATGTTGATCTGATTTTTGAAAGCATGGTTCCACCTTAAAAAAGAAAATAAATAAGAATGTGTACATTTGTAAAAAGAATTATGGAAATATAGAATAATATTTCTATGAATAAAAAACTAAACTTTAATAAATTTTATGAGATGATTCTCTTTCAGCATATTAGATTCTGTATTTGTTTTTTCAAAATATTGCATTAATTCAAACTTTGAATAAAGAATATTCTAAAATGACCTAAAAATGCATATTTCAATGCAAAAAAAACTTATTTTTAAAATAATTTCAATTTATTATTGCATTCAGAAAACTCTAGAATTCATTTACAAAAACCTACCATAGAAACTATCTGACAAATAAATTATAATAATGTCCTTTGTGCTTGTGTTTAAAATTTTTTAACACATTATAATTATTAATTAACAGATTATAATTATGAATTCAATTTCTAATAACTCATTTTCTTATCATACATTGAAAAACTATTTCAATGTAATTACTTTCCTTTTAAATAAAATAATTTTGTTATAAATTTATAAACTAAAAATTGTTTTAACAAAAGTTGTTCCCTTGATTTTTGCACCAAATAGTATTCTGTTTTGAAACACATGGTCATTGATTGATCTATACTTACAGATCCTGTTCAACTTTTTTGTCCAAGGCATATTCTAGATCCATTATCAGTAACTTCTTGTAGAGGTCCTCCAGCTTTTGACGTGACACCCAGACTTCAGATACATTTTTGCTAGGATCTGTAAAATGTAAAATACAAGAATAAGGAAAATAGCTATAATTATTAAGGGAAAAAAATTCCTGCAGCAATATGGCCTAGTATTTGAAATTATAATAAACAACTTCAAATCTAAATTCTTCCCCCTTTCACTGTGTTTACGTTTAGGGTAATATATTTGTATGATATAAATGCAGCATTTTTTCTACCTATAGATTATAATATCCAACTACTTTAACAAGTTGAAAGATTTTTATAAAAGTTGTATTTATCATTAAATAGCTAAAAACTAACCAATATTATTAAATGTCTTGATCTCATAATGAATTACAAAGCTCATATGCACACATCATCATCAACCGTTACACCTATTGGTGCGTTTAGCAGCAAAATCTTCTTTTTTTTTTTGCTTTTTCCATAGCATATTTATTTTACGAGAAAGAGTGGCTAGCAATATATATGCACAAGCCCCAGCCTGGAGGACCTTTTTAGGGCTTTTGAAATCAGTGTTGTCCTTTCCCTAGATGAGCTACTTTCGCCAGTTAACAAGCACCATCTGCCAGGGGCAGCTATCAATAAATGGTTTTGATTGGGATCTGAACTCACATAAAAACATTCCATAGTCCAAATGCTCCATCACCCTTCCCATACACACCTGTGCAACCAAATATGTGTGACTTTGTTACATTTTAAGGACTTGAGTTGTGTTATATCCTTAAAGAAATAAATTGATAATTTTACTATTTCGTAATAGTTACAAAGTATGCTTAATGATTTTTGGAAATTATCAGGATCTCTTTCATTATCAGAGATGAGCTCCATTTATCCAAATATAGAATGTACATGAAAACAATGGCATTTTTTTTATAAATTCAAGGTAATTAATCTAGGTTGTTCAGAGAAAATTGAATATTTCAAAGGGGAACCCCTTTAAGGGGGTCAACAGTCAACTAGCACAGTGTGTTTATGCATCCAGCCACCAAATGGAACTGGGCTCCATTATGACATTTAAGATTATCATGGATTTCTTTTGTTGCAACCCCAGTACCTGTTTTCTCTCTCAGATGAACTGGCATGGCATTTCCTCTAATGAAAGAGAGTTCAGGCAAGAGAAGGTCCTCAATGCAAGGACCACCCAAGCAAGCTTAACAGTCTTTGCAGAGATCCAAATTAGCAGGCCATCATTGCTCATAAAATGCCATAGTTTCATCTCTTTACTATTGTCGGTCACAACAGATGCTTGCCCCAACTTTTACAATTTATATGCGTATATACTCTATATCACATTCACCTTGAGTTGTCTCGGGCAGATGGGGCTCGTTAGCTCGGGAAAGCAGCACATCTAGGTGAAGGGTAACACTGAATGTAAAAAGCCCTGGTAAGAGCACGTAAAATGGCCTTGTGCCAAACTTGGGTTGGTGCTCTCAAAGTAAATATATAATAATTCTTAGTAATTTTTTAGAGCTTTTTTTGTTAGGATATTATGGTTTATTATAACTAACAGTAATTTCTACAAAGTGACCAGGCCAGCTAGACAGGTAAAAAGTAATTTTAAGATATTTTTTTTTGTGTTCATGATTTAGTAATTATCAGTATTAATTCATTTCTACAAGGTGATCAGGCCAAGTGTGGACATATCATAATAGTAGGTTACGTAACTCATAATAATTACTTTATTTAAAGAGTTATACAGGCTGACGCCCCCCCCAAAAAAAAGGGCCCTGTCCACACTGTCAAAAGGCCCCGTATACACTTTAAATGATATCTCCTTTATTTATTCACTAATTTTATTTTACGGGGAAAAACAGGCCAAAATGGCTGGGATTTGAACTCGTGTACTACGATTCCGAAGTCCGGCTGCTTACCATTAGAATAGTACGTTACCAGTAACAATCCTTCTTTATCAGGTTACTGGCCCATGAAGGAGATGTGTAGTGAAAGTCTGAATAAAATATCTTGAAAAATAAATTTGATTTAATTTCTATACGAATATATAGAAGTATCTTTGCAGAAAGATTGTCAAGTTAATTTTATACATATTTGTCTAGAAACAGATAAATGAATGAGACCGACAGATAGACAGACACAGATAGATAGATAGATAGATAGATAGATAGATAGATAGATAGATAAAATGTAATAATCAGAAAGATAAAATAGATAGATAGGTAGGTTTCAACAGATTGGGGTAGATAGATAGATAGATACATTGATAGATAAATAGATAGATAGATAGATAGATAGATATGAAAACATAGATAGACTGAAATAGATAGATAGATAGATAGATAGATAGATAGATAGATAGTAAGGTAGGTAGATAGTTATTAACAGACTGTGATAAATTCATTGATAGATATAGACTGGGATAGATAGATAGAAAGGAAAACATAGATAGATGTGAATAGATAGATAGATAGATAGATAGATAGATAGATATATATACAGACAGACTTATAGATAGATATACAGACAGACCTATAGATAGATATACAGACAGACCTATAGATAGATATACAGACAGACTTATAGATAGATATACAGACAGACAGACAGATAGATATACAGACAGACAGACAGATAGATATACAGACAGACAGACAGATAGATATACAGACAGACAGATAGATATACAGACAGACAGACAGACAGACAGATATATAGATAGATTCTTTTACGACCACTCGGTATCATAACACTTTTGTAAGGGCATTTGACTTTTTAGCAACTTATTATCGGATGGTCTAATTACAAGACCAGTTTTCTCCCTTTAAGTAAACATTGAATAATAATTAAATAATGAATAACGAAATTATTTATCAATTATTCGCATTCCAATGGCGCTGTCGGTTGATTCTATCAGAAAACCAGGCAATATTTGGACTCGTCAAGCCAAATTTTGTATCTATATCGTTAATCAGTAAGCCATTACAGACATCGTTGGCAGGGCCGTGCCTAGGCCCTCCACAGATCCCAAAATTGCGGGAGGGGGACAAGTTCCCTGGGGGCTGCAAGGCTCCTTGAGTTCACAGATCTTTTGTAATGCAAAAAAAAATACCGAAATAATTAATTGTTAGGACTAATCAGAAATATCTCTCTCTCTATATATATATATATATAAATATGTATATTTGTATATGTATTTATATATAGTCAAAAACTCTAGTATGTTGAGAGGGGGGAGGAAACTTGACCTTTTAGGGTCAGGGGGCCGCAAGACGCATTCTGCATCGGAGCTACTAAGTGGTTAAGCACAGCACTGATCATTGGCAAGTCCTTTTTCTATGACAAGTGTTTCCAATTTTTTCTATGTAAGGGCCACATTATACGTTTTACTCATTTATGTGGGCCAAAGAATAACCTTTTTTTTTTAGATCTGTGCCAGTAATTTAGTTTCCTCAAATATTATAGGATAAACGCGAAAAAATTAAAATATATCTTGTTGGAAAAAATCAGATTAAACTAAATAGATTCCTGTCTTTTGTTTTATGCAATCAAATTAGTGTAATTATTGATAGTGTTGTTTTGATTTTAGAATTTTAATAAAATCAGGTTTGAGATTAGATGAACCAAATTAGTGTAATTATTGATAGTGTTGTTTTGACTTTAGAATTTTAATAAAATCAGGTTTGAGATTAGATGAATTAATTGTTAGAATTGATTTTAAATGTTCATCAAACAAATTTGCTTGATAGTTTAATTTTATATACTTTATTTTGGAAAATGTTTATTTACACAAGTTTTTTGTACAACTGGTTTGTTGTAATGCACATCACATTAGCAAGCAGTCCAAGTATCTAAGCATCACACTAGAGAGAGAGAGAAAAGGAAACTGACTCAGGCTGAGCACCACAGCAGCTTCTTCTTTGAATAATTAAGAAATACTAATCGTAAGATGATTTGTTTGGTGAGCAGGATGAAATCTGGCCCAAAGGTCAAGGATAGAAGAACCCTGGTTTATGTTGTTTGTTTGTGTTTAATAGTAAGATCATTTAATGACAAATGATAATGTTGTTTTGACTTCAAAATTTCATTAAAATCAAATTCCAGATTAGATGAACAAATTGGAAAAATTAATTCTAAATGATCATGAAACAAATTCACTCAATAGTTAAATTTCATATACTTTGTGCATCGAAGTTGGATCATTGGTAAAAGCTTGGTCTTTGAATTTGTAGTACGCGAGTTCAAATCCCAATCAAAACTATTGCATTCACCTTTAACTGCCTTGGCCAGATGGGGCTCGTTAACTTGGGAGAGCAGCTCATCTAGGTGAAGGATAACACCGAATGCAAAAAGCCCAGGTAAGAAATGGCCTTGGGTTGGTGCTCAGCAAGTAAATATATACTTTTTGGAAAATGTTTATTTACACAAGAATGTTATACAGTTATACACAACTGATTGGTTGTAATGCACTGTACATACCTACCAATAACAGTATCTGTGCGTCACATTATTAAGTTATTCAAGGTTTTGCGTTTGATTATAACATAATAATTTGATTTAAATACATATTTTTGGCCATCCCCCAAATTTTCTGACTTGTGATGTTAATGCCAACAATTGTCATCTCCCAAATTCAGACGAGCACAAAACAGCTTTTCTAACCATTTTTCTTGCTTCAGTTTTTTGTCTGTCAGATTTCATCAGTTTTTTGTCCATTCAATTTATTAACGTAAAGATTTTTGTTTTGTTTTATGTCAATACCATTTCAGCTTGATAATGGATTTATTTTCAAGTAAAAGAATTAATCAGCTTCAAAATAGAACAATCAACTTCAAAATGAAACAACCAATTTCAAAATGTATTAATCAACTTCAAAATGGAAAACAACTTGTTTGATTATTTTTCATTTTGAAGTTGATTGTTCAATTTTGAAGCTGATTAATTCTTTTACTTGAAAATAAATCCATTTGATTTGATTATTATCATTTGGAAGTTGGAATGATAAAGTACAGAAATGAAGGTGTATCCAGGAGAAAAAAAAAGTTGTTAAGCAAATATGAGTTGGTTTTCAATTACGAGAAAGAAAAACCTTGATGTTGTGTGACGATTGTAGAGGCAAGTCATGTCAGTATGTATGAAATAAAAGAAAATCATTAAAGAATAAAAAAAGATTTTTTAAAAAATCAAAACTCGTTTCCTTTGCTTTTGTTCTTTTCCTTGACATATTCACTTATGTCTATTTTATCTCGAAACTTTCTCTTGGTTTTTTTTCATTGGTGTCTTTCCAAAAGTAACCTTTAAGTAAATAAAAACAAGAGGTTTACTTGCTCAATCATTATTTCTCAGATTATGTCTTAACCAAAGCGGAGGGAGTGATTCCAGACAGTGGAACAGCAAGGTGCAATGGCTGTTGTCAAATGTCCCACTTGCAAATATTCTCAAAAAGGATTTTTTATTTTTCATCATAAATTTCGAGAAACTTTTTAAAATGTTTGAACAATCATAAACAAAACAAAAGTAATTGAAAGATTGTTGGTGAAAAAAAAAAAAGTTGCTAAAAGAAAAGGGCTTTATTATTTTTAGTCACCATTTGGAAAAATCACTCGCAAATGCGAATGTTTTACTCGTAACATAGAGCCCTGTACATGTGGCTTGGGATTGCTTGTGAGTTCTAAATACGAAACTAACAATATGAATTTTGTGTTATATTCAAGAGTTAAGCCAGCTCAACTTTCAACAGGTCAGAAGGCTATTCACACACACTCACACACACAGAGGTTGGACAAAATAAGAGAAACACGTGTAAATCAAATCTAAAAAACTAATAATAATTTTTTTCTTAATTATCAAAATGTGGTTTTTAAATTTTCTATTTATATTAACTTTTGTCCTGAACTAATCGGTTAAATTTATTTTTTCATCCAAATCGTCTATAATAGTAAAAAGAATAAAAATAGTTTTTTTTAGATCTTAAGAATCCCAAAATGTTTCCATTTTTTGTGTACAACCCTTTTAAATATGGTACAGACATGATAAAAAAAAAGTTTACTATGTGTTATAAATTTTTTTTAAATTCTTCAAAAAAAAAAAAAAAGGTTATCTCCCCTTCTACCGTTTTAAGCATTCACATTTAACCCCCCCCCTTTTTTATTTTTTAATAAACAAGCAGTCTAGGAACTCAGTTTGCTGACAACCTTGCTGCAGTTAACACCTATATGATGTCTGTTTTGTATTTTATAACCTGAGACATGCAAACCGGGACCCTCAACCCCAACATTATAAAATCCAGAAAATCTAGTTCTCTTTAGTTCCTGCATCATAGAAATGAACTGAATTTTCCTTCCAACATGTTAGGATCATTTCTAATGTAGATTTAATAAAAAGCTAAAAATTGTATTACCATGTCTGCTTGTAAGGAATTGTCTCGGTAATAGCTGGTTTATGCTGTTTGGTATCTGATAATTCAAAAGTGACACTTCTTCTATCGTAGGCTTTCTTATCTCTGCCTTGTATACCTGTGAACATGAACTTGGATTTTCTAGGACTGCCTTAAAACAAATGGAAGAAAAACAAATTGTTTTTTGATCAAATAAAAGGAAAAAACGTTTTAAATTAAATGCATTTGCCCCAAGAGTTGATTGAAGAAGTCAGATTTGAGAAAAAGAGAGAAAGTTTTGAAACTCTCCAGTAAAGAAGGATTGAAGTCAGTCTTGAGGATTAGAAAGAGGAAATAGCTCAACTCTGGAGGGAGGAAGAAGAATTTGCATTTTATAACAAAGATACAGATAGATAGATAGACAGATAGATAGATAAAGTAGAGAGAGAAGGAACAAGAAAGAAAATTAAAAAAAAGAGTGCATTAATGTTTTACATGTACAGATAAAAAAAATTCTAAATTTACTTACATATTACATAATGATCAAAATTATACTAATAATAATAATAACAACAACAAAATGTTCTATTAATTATTCAAACTATAAAATAGTTAAAATTATAACTTAATCGATGTATCTAAAATTTTCATTTAGTTACTAACATCTTATTTAGAATTGAAAACTTTGCAACAATTAGAATGAAACTATTTACAGTTTATGTGTAAATTTTTTGTTGTAGTTTTTTGTTCTTTTTACTTGTTCTTTTGCACATTTTATTTAATATATTTATATTTTTTAATGAAATATGTTGAGGATTCCATAGTGATTATTAAATGTTATTTTGTTGAGTGCAGGATTAATTTTTTTATGAGGAAGGATTTTAAAATGTTTTTTATTTAGTTTAGTTTTTTAATTTTTCAATCTCACCTTTTTTGTCTTTTGAACATCTTTCTCTCTCTCGCTCTATAACAGTTTCTCGTAGCAGATTGGCAACGTGCACCAAAACCTCTTTTCTGGTTTTGTATATTTCCCTTTCGGCAACAGTCAAAGCGTGGGTAGGGATGTGTGAAATGCGATAATCCTGCAGAACAAAAACATATATTGAATACTAGAAATAAGAACTGGTTTTGTTTAGAGGCAATTACTTTAAATCTAATTTGACTTACAATTTGGTGATTTCTGGTGGACTGCTTAGCAACATCATAGCCCTACCCCTGCAACATGAACCTTTCAGCTCTTCCACCGATAAAATGCAATCCCTAACATATTATAATATTATAATATCTTGTTTCATAAAGTAATGAATTCCAAGACTTAATGATATGAAAACCAATCTAAATGTTTCTTAGTTAATGTTGGAAATATTACCGGAATTCCCTTGACATAATCATTATTTGCATAATTCACAAATTACATACTGGTGTCTCTTGCTGTGTACAAATAGCAGTGTGTTTAGATACCAGTGCCAGTTACTGAAAGAAAAATGATTACTGATTGAACTACGACATTCCCTCCACTAAAACTGAAAAATTTGACTACTATAACTAAAGAGTTAGAGGGACCAGTCCACGTGCAACCTCAATCGAGTTGAGTCTAGGCAAATCTATCCATAAGCACTATAGTAATTTAAACGTGATTTTTATTATCTTAACTGTAAAGTGTTGGCTTTCTCTCGGCTCCATTTAAAGGGACTGGGGTTGCACGGAACATACACTGACCACTATGCTCCTCAATTTTTACTTTACTGTTTATTGTAATGCTAAAATAAATTTCTAAGATTACCTCATAAAAAAGATCATAACAAAAATCCACAATATTTCCAGGAATCTTCTTTAGACCAATCAAAATCCTCATCATAATATTGGCACCAGCTTTTACCAATTGGTTTAACTGAAGAAGAAATCAAAAAAATCATTAGATCTGATAATTCTTGAAGAAACCAAACTTCAACCAAAGTCCCAGTCCAAAATCATCACTTTCTTTTTTAGCAGCTTTGGGCAGATGAGGCTCATTAACTCAGGAGATTATCTCATCCAGGTGTAAGGATAACACTGAGTCCAAAAACCCAGATAGATGCAACTGAAGGAGAGTATCTCATTGTTATAAATAGATCGCAGACAATTTACATATATACATACATACAAAAATACATACATACACATCAATGGAATATCATTCAAAAACAGATTTAAAATACTCTTAATATTTCTTAAATTTCTTGAAGATTTCTTTAAAACATTTGAAAATCATTTGGAAATAATTTTTTGCAATGAACAGTTTAAGAAAACCTCATATCACCTCCCAACACAGTCAGACCATTACTGTGAGGCTGTACCCTATTACAAACATACAACACCATCATTCTATTAAATGATGAAATAGTCAACATCATCCACTCAAACTCCAACTCAACCATTCTGACCTGACATCCAACTTTTGACACCAGTGTTATATATACGGATTTTTTTTTATTTTGCTACCATACAATTGAAAAAAGGCCATGGTTGGTGATAAGATGTCATAGTTTGATTTCTATAACATTGTTGGTCACAACAGACTCTTGTCTAAACCAACCAAACCAAACCAAACCAATTTTTATGATGTTAAAAGTATTTTTCATGACTTACCAATTGTATTGCAGTAGTAGCATTTAACTTGCCCTTAAACTGAGATAAAACACACATGCCGATGGCACTATTCACACCAAGACCAAGAGGAAGACTGGGATCTGCACCGGAAGCAAGTAATTCAGTAACAGCCTTTAAATAAGAAAAAATCATAATTTAAAAAAAAAAACCTTCACTTTTATTTACTTACAGTATTGACATCATTTTTCTCATAAGGCATTAAACTATGATTTTTCACAAATAAGGAAATACAGAAAATAGACTTTCTTATTTCAACAATATCATAAGATTTAATATTTTTCTATGAAAGGTAATTCTTGGACGCTTTTGCAGAACAAGCAAATGGAGAAATTTGTCCGAACTCTAAACCCTTATCATAAACCCTAAACCCTAGTCAATCAAATTACTGTCTTACAACCGGTGCAAAGTTCCCGAGCAAAAAAAATATCTCCATTTCCTTGTTCTGCAAAAGCACCAATTCTTGTAATATACTAGAATTATTGCCCGGCTTTGCTCGGCACTGGGGACTTGCCACTAAGATAATTAAGAAAGCCTATTATCTAGTCTATCTAAAAACAAATTTGCTGCCGCAAACGCTACTAGGTGTTATGGTTGATGATGTTGTTCTCAAATAAAACGCCTCTGATTGCTGAGTTGTTAATTTTGCTAAGTCAGGCTCCAAGTGATTAAAGCATTAGTTAATTTTTTTTTATCTCTTTACCAATATCTAAAGTCAGGATAGAATAGTTTTAGGGGGAATGGAACGATTCGGTGTGGCCAGTTTGGTGGGGGCCATTTTGGCGTGACCAATTCGGTGTCAACCACTCCAGTTTGCATTTTTATAGATGATTTTATTATAAAAATTTAATTAAGAAAAAAATATGAAAACATAATATACGATTGGGTGTTTTGTCTGATTTTGTGTCTTTAGAAAACATAAATATTGTTGTTTTCTTTGAAATTTTTAAATATTTAATTAAAAAATTAAACACTTTCAAAGAATAATATTTTTTTAGAAAATATATTTAACAAGTCCTTATTTACTTATTTACTTAACAATTTAGCTAGAGTTAAAAAAAATTAAACATTATGAAAAATATTGTATCTAAAATTGAGTTTTTTTTCAAACATTTTCATTCTATTTTTATTCAAAAAGAATATTTTAGTTTACTGAATTAATTTAAATAATGTAAACAAAACTTTGACTTCATGCCGAAGCCAAACCGTCCCGACGCTGAATCATCCCCATGCCAAAACGGCTACACCAAATCATACCAAACCCAGTTTCAAGATATTTAGCAGTTTGTGGTCAATAGAATGCAGAGGAACATTATAATGAAATGCATTTTAATGAGGAAGGGCTGTATTACAATAAATTGTGAAAAACTTAATCTGAAAAAGAAGACAATAAATGGTCCCTCTTACCGGAACATTTCCATAAGCAATAGCCACTGCCAAAGGAGATAACCCATTACAAAGCAAATTGGGATTTGCTCTGTGCCCCAACAATAACCGAACGACTTCACCTGAATTCTAAATAAAAAAACAAACAATGAATACATAATAGGTTATAGTTCTTCTGAAGCATCATAAGGTTATTAATGTAAAGGTATAAGGTTTTAGAGGCAGTATGATGTGTTGTTTATAATGTATAGAAATATTTCAGAATCAAAATTCTATTTTCAAACCAGCGGCTCTCTCTGTGCCTGTCTGTAGTAGTTCTTGGGTTCTTATGCTGTCTAGTGTCAGAACCACTACAGACAGGCACAAAGAGAGCCACTGGTTTAAAAATGGAATTTTGATTCCCAAATCTTACCATACATTATAATCAATGCATCATACCGCCTTAAAATCTTATATCTTTACAATAAATACATATTAAAATACATTTAGAAATTTCGTTAAAAATATCAGATTTGAACTTGTTTTTGATATTTTTTTTGGCGCATCAAATATCCTAGTTATTTAATATTAGTAGAAAAACTCAGCATTGCCTGCACAACTCATAAAAATTTGGGTATGGCCAAAAATATATATTTCAATGTGTGTTTATATATATATATAT
>JAUZSX010000056.1:1644630-1660338 GCA_034780655.1 Idiosepius hallami
TTTTTTTTTTTTTTTTTTAATAATTTTATTTTATATATATATATATATATATATATATATATATATATATATATATATATATATATATACATGATATTTCAAATCTTTTACTTTCTTTTTCATATATTTAAAATAAATATGCCAAGAAAGTTAGTTGGAAAAACATATGGCATCAAACTATTTATGATAAACATTGGCTGATCCATTGTGAAATGGCATATATTTTATAATTTGATTATAAATATAGTGAATAAAAAGGCACTTTACATTAATGACTGGTTTTTAAAAATTAATGGAATAATTAAATAAATATTTAAATCTTAGTATAGCCTAGGAATAATCACAGCTACAAAAATTACATTTAAGATCAATGAAAACAGATTGATTTGTTCTATAGCAAACTCTAAAAATACACATACAGAAAAATGATGAATTATTCATAAAAGAATAATAAAGTAATATAAAGCAAAGAGAAGTAAAAAGCAATAATTCAAACTTCTATTTTCTTTTTTTTTTTGTAATTTCACAACGTTTTTGCCAATATATATTTTCAGATATTATTTGAATTTGGGAAGTTTGAGTCAAACTTTGGAACCTTCTCAGAATTACAAACCCAATCCTAGAGTGAAACAATATCTTATGATTGCTATCAGGTAATAATGGGTCACCTAGGTTCAAGTATTTTCAGCTATTTTTTATGTGAAGGATTTTGATAAGTCAAATTTCACAGAGTTTATATAAACTAATGCCTGGAGCCAGTACAATACACCATTTCTGTGAACCAGTAGAATTATTACCTATTACTATTGAATTATTTCTATGTTTATCTTCTGGTAAAATTTACCTTTTTTTTTCAAAAAGCTAAAATCACATCAATATTAACTTTTTCAAACAGATCTTTATTACTGAATCCAGAACTATTTTTGTGTTGTGGTCTCCCTTTTGAAAAATAGAACCATTATATAGAAATATAAACTTTACCCAGATAGTAAATATAGATTAAATATCATTTCACCTAGCTGCAAAAATTATTCAAACCTCGAATATAATGATAAATTCTTCTTTTTTATTCTGAAAAACTAATGCATAACTGATCAAGCATATTCCATAATTCACCTATTTATAAAATACTCACTGACCACACTCCAAAAACATTTGACATTTGTAACTATTTACTCAACAACTGCTAATAGAATAAAGCAGACTCACTGAGTGGCTTGCTCCTGAAAATCCAGAACATTCAGCTATAGACCAGCAGACGTTTTATTCTTTTATTCTAAATGTTTCTATAAGTGAATCTATACCACCCACACACATGTTCTGTAAGCTTGTTTTGCTCAGCATGCAATAAGCTCAAAGTGATATTTATCATAAAAGTATGGGAACAAGAAAGATGCAATTTTTTAACAGACAGCAATAATAAATGTAATGTTTAATGTTTATTCACAGATTTCCCATTAATTTAAGCATCAGAATATTTTCATTCATTTTTAGTACATTATCCACATGAAAGATTAAAATAAAAATCTAATGTAAAAACTATAAAGGAGAATTCAGATATAAATTTTTTCTGAATCATTTTTAATTATAATAATAAGGAAAACTGTGGCATATTAGAATCAATAGAAAAATAAATAAACCTCCTAATACTTGTATACATTTCAATTAAGCTAAACACAAAAAAAAATCTGAAGAAAAATGTGAATTTTTTAAGTTCTTTATAAGGACATAACTAGTGAAATTTATAAACCAAATTTTATAAACGTTTTAACAGTTTTAGTTTTATTGAAAATTTAATTTTGTTATAGATTTTGATTCTGTATAAATATTTGTTCATATTAAAAAATAGAAAGGTTAAACTTTAAAATAAGTTTTTTTTTTCCAATTACAAGTTAAATCTTAAAGATCAGAGGAGTGTTCTCTCATCATTTAAAAAATATAAATTTCATTGAAGAAAAAAAAAATGAATGTTTATTTCTGTTTTATGAAGTTTTATTCATTTTTAAGTAAATAATTTCACCAAATAGAAACTATAGAAAAGTTTGTATTTAGAGCTTTTAGATTGTAGTCAATCATCATTATCATATGTACAACATTTCAGCCAATATAATGTAAGTTTTGATAAAACCTTCACATAAATTCAAACCAAACCCTAAATTCAATTCATAAGCATAGACTTTAAATTTCATTAATCATAACAGAGTCTTGTAATGGATATAGGCATTCATTTTCTTAAATTCTTAGAGAGATTATTTAAAAAGTGAAAGTTTAAGGTAGGAGTAAAAATAAATATCAAGACTTAACACTTATATCCAGTCATGGCTAACAAAATAAGAAAAAACTCCAAGTGTGGATTAAATCTAAATACAAATTATTAAGCCTCTTCTCATGGATTCCATCAGAATAAATATAGCAATGGGTATTATTAACTTTATTTTTCCGGCTTGTTGTCCTCATCTTAGCAGTTTTTCTCACTACGTTTCGGTCTAGTCCACCTTTAGGCTGAAGTGTTGTTAGAAAAATATCATAAACTACAAAGATGAGAATAAAAATTTCAAAAAATAAAGTTAATACCCAGATTATGAAGCCTCATCTCAAAAATAAAAATATCTCAAAAATTTCAAGTTACAGGAGGAATTTTAACTGGCCTTACTTTTTATTATCTACATACCAATATATCAACACATATTTGGCTGTTAATTTTGTTTTTAATTACTAATTTCCTTCATAAACCTTTTTCAATGATTACTGCTATTTTTGTAAAGTTTTAAAATAGTAAGAATTTAAAACATTAAAGGTTATCAGATATTAATTAGATATTTTGCACTATACTTATATAAGCATAGACATGGAGTCAACAGCCTTTGGTCACTGTCAGTTTCTTGCCTGCGCGGTCATCAGACCGAAGGCCATCGACTCCATATCTACGCTTACCTAATATACATGCTCTATCACTGATCTTGAGCACTAACTATAAATATAAGCTATCTCATGATACAAATTAACCACTATATTAAAATTGTTTTTTGTTAATTTAACAAAATTAATATATAAAAATATATGAAAAATTCCAAAGGTCCAAAAGCCAGTTTAAAAAGAAAAGAAAAAAACTTAAACAAACAAAAAATAAGTAAAGCAAATTAAAACAGTTTTAAGCATTGAAAGACTTAATGATATTCGATCAATCAAAAGAGTTAATCAGTTCAAAATCCTCTCTATGTTGGATTATTAATTAAACAAGAAGAAAATTACTGAACCCAAGTGGCTTGAAAAATCTTAAAAGAGGAAAAATCTCTGCAGATTGTGTGGACTTAAGATCAGGAGTAAAAATTCAGTGGAAAGATATGAATTCTTAACTAAGAGAAGTAAGATTATTTAAAAAGGGAATGAAGGCTAGTGTAATCGATTGTGGGGAAAGCCATAACTGCATTGTTTGAACAGATAAGTATATAGAATTTATTGGATTAAAATTAAAGACCAAGGAGGAAAATCAAAATATTCAAACTAAGGTGACAGGAAAAGGGTCTCTACTAATTGTTCAGCAACTGAAAATAGCACAAATAGAAGTTGAACAAACTGTTGTTAATTATAATATGATTAAAAAAGAAATAGATCTTGTTAAAGATCTAGTGAAGTCAGAAGGTTTATTTAACAGTCTTTTCAGCTAAAGATTAATAGGGTTGAGTGGACTACTCCATCCTTTAGCATCCTCATGGGAGAATAAAACTAGAGATGCAATCACTAAGAAATTTATTCGTTAACATTGTTGGCTTAAATTGTCGAGAGAATAGAGAATAGCAAGTTAGATGCCGAATCATTTCAGAAAAATCTAGACCTCACTACAGCAAAACTGGAAATGTTATGATGCTAGGAAGTGTCATTTTACAAGAAAATAATCATTATTATCCTAATCAAATAATGGAATATACATTAAAATCAATAACTGATTATAATCAATTAATTTTAATGTACATTCCATTATTTGATTAGGACAGTACTTTTGATATTTTCTAAATAATAACTTTACTCATTCCTTATCTTAATCTGAATCAGGGTTAAAGTGGTTCTAAGATGAAAGATCCGAGAATTTATTTAAGTAACAAAATCATTCTATTATCTGGAAAGGAAACTTTGAAGTATAAAAAAAAAAGATGTATTGGGAACATTTATGCCATTAAACCGAATCAATGCAATTGGTGTTCACAGGCTATGTGTTTTGAAATTATTTTGACCACATGAATGGGAATAAAGAGGAATTATCAAGCAGAATTGGTTGTTTTCCAAAAGACTTATAAAATATTGGATATGGAAAAAGAAATGTAGTTCTGAAGAATGTGTGAAAGTATTTCTCATGATGGTCATTATGAATCAAGCCATGGGATGTGTTGCCTTAAGTCCAAGAATTCTGTTTTCACTTATTATGAGGTCAAATAGAATGAAGAGAAGAAACAAAGGAATTGATAAAGGTTATTGTAAATAGTTAGACTGAATTGTTAAATAGTCTTTAAGAAAAATGCCAAGAGAGAAAAGAATCACCATTTGAGAATTTTTGTTGAAAAGAATGGAAGTTTGGACAGTCTTTGCAGTCATATGCATAGGAACAAAAAATATATTTATGGCTTATACATTTTCATTAGGATTTCTTATGTTTTTTCTGTACAAAAGGCAGTAATTCTAAATGCTCACTATTTCAAGTCATTTTTTAACATAACATTTCAGTCAAACTAAAATTCAGAAATAGAAAAGTCTGACAGAATAAAAGATAAAACAATTCTTTTTTATTTAAAACATTTCTTCTGATATAGAAGAATTAAAAATAATAAAATATCAACAGTAAAGAATTAAACGCAGGCAATAAGTTTAAAAATAACAATATTATCAGGAAGATCAGCAGAAGCAAAAAGCAAAAAATGTTGAAAGCTTCTTTAAGAAGTCAAATAAAAAATGAATCTTAATTATTGAAGATTTCATTGAAAATCCTTTTTGTAATGCATTTATATTAATGAAGAAATAGCTTTTCTTTGTATTGCAGACATTAAAGATGAATTTTGATGAGTCTGGCTTTGATAGACAGTTGAAAGAAAAGGTTGTTAACTGCTAGAAAAATAAAGACCTGTGAAACATAAAAAAAATCCATAAACTACATATTTCTTAAGAAACATGCTGATATCATATATGAAGAAACAATTCAGTTAGAAAAAAATATAAATGCTCACTTTTCAGCATCTGTTGGAATGGTTTTAGTTCAGAATAAAAAGTAGTATGAAGGCTATGCAACATATGCTACATTAGTTAATTAACATGGTGAGAAATTCTAACTCAGTGAATGAAGCACTGACATGTTTAATACTTATTTTTTCCACTGAATTTGAGCCTGAATTCTAGCAAAAAAAAGTAAGAAATGAAAAACAATAAAAAGAGTTAACTATAATACTCTAAAGAAAATATATAAATGCATATTAAGAAATAAGGAGACGATGAGAAAAATTATACTTTGTTTGAACAAATAGAAAAAAAAATGTTTTTTTGCTAAATCCCATTAGCAGTAAAAAATTACATTTTTTAAAAGTCAATCCATATAACAACAAAGATTGATATACATGTGGGAAAAAACATAGAGAGTTACACTGTTAACCAAATAAATTGGTGTGTGACTGTGTGTGTGTGTGTGTGCGCACGTGTGTATTATTTCAAGTGGTAATCTTGGGCTCAACTTGAACTGCATTGCTTCAAATTGTCACAAGTTTCATAAAATTCATAAATTAAAAAAAAACTAAATTATTTGTAAAAAGATCATTTAGATAAACTTTCCATAAATCTTATATGGACATGTTTACAGAAATGTATTTTTAGTTCTCAAATAAAATTTATTTTCAATTGAAAATTTTCTTTTGATTATTATCAAAACTTTTCTTGTTTTTCTTATTCAAAAGCTTTTAAAAGCTAAAAAAAGGTTTCAAAAACTTTACCATAAAAAATTAGAAAATATTTCTTAGTCTTCAAAAAAATTTCTTTCAAGACAATAGTTTAAATTTAGTTTTTCCATATTAGAACGATTTTTTCTGAATGAAAAGAAAAACAGTTTTAATCTTATTTTATGACATAATTTTTGAGAACATAAATTGACTTCTTTTTTTTTTTGCATTAAATGAATTCACAAGAAGATAGAAAAATTTGTTTTAATTTATATATTCATCCTTAATGTCTTTAATTTATTACTTTGATACATTACTGTATCAATCTGAATTTTAAGATGAAAAAATGAATTTAATAATTCAATTTTATATAATAGCACACATAGTTTTATCTTTTTTAAAAGAAAATGCACAAACTCATGGCCTGTTCTCATAAGTTCCTTTGCAATTCAGATTAATCCAAAGACAGGTTATTTTTTTGAGGAATTAACCAATTTTTATAAGACTACTAAAGGAAAAAGAAGTCTAATAGAAATTTTATAAGGTTTTCATTTACAAAAATAAAAAAATCTTAATTGTCTGAATTTTATTCAAGATATCCAGATTTATACAAATATTTTTTTTTAATTTTTGATTTTTAGAATTTTTTTAAAACTAGAAAAATATAATTTTTGATTACTTGAATTTGTTAGATCAATTTTGTTATTATTCAAACTATTTAGGATTCTATTATTATAGTTATGTTTCAGCTTATGTATACTTTGGTCTTCTTAAGGTATTACTCTAACTTGGGAGCCTTCATCTCAAACATCTGAGTTTTCTTGGAACTAGTAATTTTAATTCAATCTACGGGAGAGTAGATATTCAATTAATGATATATAATAAATCAAGCTATATTAAATATTCTTAGTGGTTTCTGCTTGCAGTCAAGATAGAACATTTAATCTCCAAATAAATATCATTTATATAAACCAATGCCTAAGGCCACTACATCCTATATCAAATAGCTGAGTAAAGTTAAATGTGACATCAACTTAATCATTATGAACATAATGAAAATGAGAATAAAAGTCTGAATGGTTTGTTGAATGATAATAGGTTTTAATTCTTTTTATATCCTGTGTCTCTATAGTGAAGCAAATGAGCATTACAACATAATAGCAGTTCTTTTAAGGAAATAGTCTTTAAATAGTATCTGAGTTCAAAACAAAATATAAGAATTAAAAAATAATCATATCTTAAGTTGTTCAATTGACAATCAGAAAATAAGGTAAAATGACAATTTGTAGCAGATTGTTCTACTTAGAGCCCATAAAAATATTAAGATTTATTGAAATATTAGGTACACTAAACTTCAGTTCATTGTCAAATGTTAGTAGCCAACAGTATCCTTGAACTTTGCCTCTTTTGTGGCATAACAGGGCTCTAGTAAATAGCTGATTAAACCTTTATAAATTTGTAAGTCAGCAATAGTTGTGCCAGGAATAGGAATATTTTAAGATGCTAATTATTAATAATAAATGAAATGTCTGTCTTGCCTTTTAAAACCTTTGAACTCTGAATTAGCAAAATTGCCACCTAGTCAATCAGAACCATTTGAGAACCATACTATGGCCAAAATATTGGTGTATCTTCTTTTACCTTATGTCACCAGGGGCCGATATAATGGCCTTTTAGGGTCCAAAGGACTATTACTCATTGCAATTTTTAAAATAACTCTGCCCTATAATTAGTTTGAAAGTGGAAAGCTTTCTACATCATTAGCAAAATGCATTGAGAATGGTGGTGACTGTGTAGAAAAATAAATTCTGGAGCACAAAAGGTCACTTGTTTCAATGATACCACTCCCATTTTTGTAGCTCTTCAACTTAAAAAAAATATAACTTTTTTAAAAAGTGGCATTACTTTTAGAATAACACTCACAGAGATTTTTCTAACAGAGAAGGTTGCTGTTTATGAAGAGTTGAAGTGTATGGATAACCTAAAGCTATTCATTTTAGATAACACCAACTGGCGGTAATAAGAGTTATAGATGTTTGATTTTAAAAGAAAATTGTATGCATTGATTGCATCCTGCATAAGACATGATCTTTCTTACATAATTGTATCCATATGTATTGATCACAAGTTCTATAACAACTACTTATTCACTTGGTGAATTCTCTGGAAATTTATCCCAAAATCTGGCATAGATAAAAATTGTATTTGTAATTATAATAATAATAATATGCTATTATTTACTATCAACAAAATATGATTCAGGTGGCTGTTTGGGACATTTTTTCAAATGCAAAAAAAGAATTTCACAAGACAAAGATTATATATGTGCAACCGACGACCCCCAAGGGCAGTTGTTGTGGCCATCAGTGATGCCAGGAACATTCTTTTTTTTACCATGAACTTTACGAAACTGTGCAAAAAATTAGACAACTAATTATTAAATAGAATCAATTATCCCAGTAGTTATTAAACAGCATCAATTATCTCATTAATTATTAATTCAGTCAAAATCTTATGATTTTATATATTTCTAATAGTGACTGGCTCTTACTGATTATTCAAATGATTGAAAACGGCCCTCCAATGAAAAAGGTTGCACATCCCTGGTCTAGATAATAGAAATGAGAAATGGGAATTTTTAAATACATGACAACAATTATATATTCTTTTGGAATAGGACAACCAACTATAATGAAATGAAATAAAAACAAAAGTGATATTTTAAAGCTACACTTTTGTGTTAGTTAAGTGATCAATCACCACAAGGAGTTTGGGATCATTGAATCACAGTTAGATATGTAATTATAATAATCAATGAAAAGTACAAAGCTTAGTCCTATTTGTTTCCTCATTTAAAACATTTTGAAAGGGTAATACAATTAACAGTTCATGCTTCTAAATTAATCAATGAACTTAAGGTGGGACATGTCAGTTTTGATGAATTTTATTCTAAAATTAATTCACATACTTGTCTAGATTCATAAAACAATATTTTTTTTTTTAAATAATCTCCATATTCAAAAATTTCCCAAACAATTATATCTTTCTGACCCATTAAGTAAAAGCCAAAAGGTCTTCATGAAAAAAAAAAATTGTGAAAATACCGTAAGAACAATTAAAAAAAAAAATTAAAATAATCACAATATAAAGCACATTGTTTCGCAATTTCTAGTTTTAACATGTTAAGTACCAACTGCAGTATGTTTTAGAGCTATTTCAGAAATACTGTACATTCAAATAGGTATTTTCTTTTTTGGAGGGGTCCTAAGTGGAAAAAGTGTGGTAAATGCTGTGATACTGACACCAAATTTTGAGCAATTAGTTTTAAAGATCATAATACAACACCAAATTATATTTACTTGGTCGAGCGAGCACCAACCCAAGTTAGGCACAGGCCATTTTTACATGCTCATTATATCCCTGGGCACTTTTTAATCAGTGTTACCCTTCACCTAGATGAGTTACCCTCCTAACTTAACAAGCCTCATCTGCCTAAGGCACTGGAGTGAGTGCTCTGTTCCACCTTTGCTATCCCATGAAAGCCAAAATTCTAGTAATAAGAATCCAGGTGATGATGGGTGTATGTAAAAGAGATAATAAAAATAGAGAATAATAAGAAAATCAGGAAGTTACCACAACTGAATTATAGTTTTAAAAGTTATTTAATGTTTGTATTTTGTCAGTGTTCAAAGGAGATTTTTCTTTCAAAAAAAAATACATGAAAAATTTAAAGCAACTAAAAATTTAGATACAGCATAAGTTTTTTTTAATGTAAATTGATTGCTTGGTCAAATTGAGCTTTCTTTACCAACTGTTTTATACAATTTAATGTCAATAAGAATATTTTTCTTAAAACCAAACATTGACTTAGCAAAACTACCAACTAGACACTCAGAGCTTCTTTTCTATCAAAGGACAATATTAGGGTGGAAATTTAGATGTGCCCTTTTTTTCTTTTTTTGTCTAAAGTTACTTAAGGGTCAAAAGGATAGAAAGTGAACTCGCGAAATAACAAACGGAAAAATACGTAAGAATTCAAAAGAGTTCCACCTGAACAAAAAAAAATTATAGATTTAATATTTTAAAGTATTGTTTGTTGGCAGCTTGAAAGAAGGAAGACAAGAACAAACTAAAGATTATTGCTTCATTAATCCTTTCGACCCTTAAGGGCCGATTGGGGTGGCGGGTGGCCTCCTGAGGAAAAAAAAAAGACACCCATATTTCTTAATCGTCTAATAGAACACATCTGCTGAGTGTAGTTGGTTTGGTAGTTGGTAATTTTACCAAAGCTAGGGTTCTAAGAGTTAACTAAGGTTTTAATTTATTTCAGAAACGTTGTTTACGTTTTAACTCCGACAGAAAAATAATATTATTAAAATAAAATCGGATGTAATGAATGCAGACAGCAGAACAAAACAGTCACTGGAGAGGGCCTATGAGGAATTTTAGGGGAAAAAATGCATTTTCCCACTCTCTCTAAATGAAACTCAGTATAGTTATTTGAACGTGAACAACTTACGATTACACGTGACGAAAATCCAAAACAACAATTTTTTTTCTTTTTTTTGGGGGGGGGTACTGATTTGGTTTTGAGTAAATCAAAGAGAAATCTTACCAGATCATTTTTTGCAACACAAAAACCTTCACTCACTAGCGACACCGAAGTTTAACAGACACATCAGCCACACCGTGGTAGGTAGTGTTGGTCGTAGTAGTAGTAAATAAATACTAAGTACGCACAAAACGTAAGAAACAAAAGATTGTTTTTTTTAAACGAAAGAAAAGGAAATCATAGAAGCAAAAAACATTTGAAAATAATTGCTAAAAATTAAAAGAGAAAAATTAAATAATTTACTGAGGACGATCTAAAAAAGAAAATTGTACGATTATCATTTTTAAAAGAAATCCGTTTTCTATCTTGAATTCTACTGACCATCCGTATAAAGAAAATGGGTCAATAAAGATAACACTACGTAAATGTACGTGAATAACACAGACAGAAACGAAACAACGCAAGTGTAAGGTTTACGAAATTGCCCGTTTTAGTGGGGTTTTTTTTTATTATTTTTTTAATGGGGGAGATAGTAAAAAAAATCACTTTTTAAATGATTAATTAAAAGAGGGCATAAGATTGTTTTTAACGAGTTAACTTTAAAATAAAGGAGGAGGAAGATCAATAAGAGACAGGTATTTTTGTGCGTGTGCATTCTACACAGTGTGGGTATGTGGGTATGAGAGAGAGAGAGAGGATGTTTGTTGAAATGCGTTTTAGGCCTTTAACCCTTTTGTGTCCCAAAAGGCCTATATATCGGTCCTAATGACCTAAGGTAAAAAACACACACAGTCACAGACACACGCCGATATTTTCATCCTACGGTCCTTTTAACGGCTCTGGGTGACTAGTTGGTAATTTTTAGATTTTGCTATTCGAGGAAATTGTCGATGTTTCTTAATCTTAAAAACTGTTAAAATCTATTATTTTTAACAACTTTTGGTTTTACCAAAAAGATAAAACCCTTAATTGTAATCAATTAAAAACAAAATAATATAAAACGTTTTCTATAATTTTTAATGGGATTTTAAACTAATTTTACTAAGTCAGGGTCCAAAGGTAGGTTAAAACCAATCAAACAAACCAAACTAAGTTTCTGAAAATAAAGACCATCTTCTTTGCAAAGACCTGGGTTAATAAAAACTATCGTTAACAATTTTAAAAAGAAAAAACTCTTAACAAGGTTTGTAAATAAAATCAAATCGGCTGATTTATCATCTTACTAATTATTGTGAGTTTAAGAAAAATAGAGAAAAAAAAATTAATTTCCTTCTTACGAAAATATCAACAAAATGTGTCGATCAAAATTTGATAAATCTCATTTTAAAGTTGCAATTTTTTCCTAAATAAAAATAGAAAAAACATTTTTGATCTTTGAAATAGTAAAATATCTGAAGTTCAAAGTATTTTAATAGTTGTAAATTTGAAATTTTAAAATTTCAAATTTACAACACTTTTGAAAATAAAATAACGATACTATTTACAAATAATGGATGCTCCCTACAAGTGTCAATAAAAAGGTTTTTTTTTATTTTGGTTTGTGTTATCGACAGCAACAGTTTCGTTTTTATACAAATAATGTAAATCTTTAAAATATGCAGTTTCTAATTCCAAACAATATTTTTAAAAAAAAGAAAAAAGAAATTACGAATTCATGGAAAAGAAATATTAATTACGGCAGTTTTTGGGTAGCAAGAGCGAAAAAAATGAGTGAGTGAGTGAGAGTGCAGTTTCATTGAGTTGTTTGTGTTGGAACTTTTCATTTTTAAAAATTTTTCTTTCTTCAATTTAATTCAAATTATTTGTTTCATTCAATATACAAACAGCAGAAACACAATTATTAGACACACACACAAAATCGCAAAACAAACAGACACGAGGAAGTGAAAGATTTTTAGAAAATATTGAATCAATTTTTTACAACACTTTCATAGAAAAAGATCGCTAATTATAGGTAATTATGTATCAAACCTTGAATGTAGAGAATTCAGATTTAAAATATACAACATTAAAATCATCAAAAACTATCTTATAATCGACAATTACAGCAATAAACTTTTAAAATCCGAAAAAATTTCAAGCCGGACTTAATGAAAACATTTCCGGAAGAGAAAGAATAAAACCAAGTTATCAGAGTGTAAAGAGAAGAAAATCATCAATATAGAATAATAAGAACTGTTTTAAATCTAATATAAAATATCATTTATTATCGAAATAAATATTAAATAAAATAAATTTATTTATTGTTAAGAGTCGTATTTCTAGTCGTAATGGTCGTCGTAGTCGTCCGCCATATTTGCCAAAGGCTTTTGGACAGTTTCAAAACTAATTTTCTTTCACCTTGAATCTTTATATTTGGGGTAGGAATGGATCTACGAAGGTAAGAAACCCTTCTTAGAAACATTACCCAAGAGAAAGAAATCAAGTTCATGATATTTCAATCGCTAAAAAAAACATATTTCTGTATTGTAAATATGAAATGGAAAGAAAAACGAATGAAAACATGGTTAAAAAACGACGTGGACCGAAAGTGGGGGTTCAGTTTGGAATACATCCTTTTAGATAAACTGAACCCCCAGTTATTGTCCTTATGTTTTTGCGAAGTTTTTCCATGTTGCTTATTTATAAGAAATGGTGGAGTTTATGGATAATTTTTGATTGGAATGCTAAACACAGAAAAGAAATGTGTTACCTGAGGACTTGAGGAGCAGTGCTCATTTTCCAGAGGCTGGAAATCCTGCGAAACTTCGCACTGAAGTCAGCTAACCATCAGCTATGGCATCCATGGTAGGATACAGGTTGCTGACGCCACAAGGGAGCTTTCATTATTTCACATTACAAACAGAAATAAGCAAGAAGAAATAATTGCTTTCTTTTCGCACTGACTTTCCAACAACAACCACTCTTTATTTTTGCGTGTTAATCCTTCTTACTCCAAAACAACTCTGTCTTGTATCATTTTGTATTTATTGTTATTCATTAGTGATACTATTTTATTTTTTTTATAAAAACTTATGATTTATATTGAGAGATAAATCTGGATATTTCTTTGTTGTTAAAGAAAAGCGATTTTTTGTTGTTTTTCTTAGTCTTTTTTTTATGAAACTACAATTTTCAAAAAATGGTGTTATTTTTTCTGTTTTAAATCGCTGTATTTTTCATTCTATTTTTTTATATATATATAAATATTTTGACCTAAAGTTTTTTAGAATAATTTATTTGTGATATTTATTTTTTTCTTCTTTTTCATTGTTTTTGTGCGTGTCGGGTCACGTTTTATAAATTCTTTTCCTTCGTCGATGGATTGAGTTTTTGTTTTGAAATTTTTATAGTGTTGTTGTTGTTTTTGTTATTTACTTTTTCTTTCTTTCAGGTGCAACAATAAATTATTTTTAATGAAGAATTTCAACAAAGAAAAATGCTTTGAATATATTTTGTGAATATAGTAATTCAAAAAGTTAAATATTTAAAACAAGGACAACGGGGAAAAAGGTTTTTGTTTAAAAAAAAACATTAAGCAAAAATGCTGGTGGTAACTGTTTGGAAAAATCATTTTAGACGTTCGTTCTTTATTTAAATAAAAACTAAAGCAGAATTCTAATAAATTCTCAAATTTCATTAAAATCCTGGGAAATTACTAAATTCAATTTTTAAAATTAAAAGAAAATTTTTTATATTTTAATTTTGGTTTAAAAATATCCTAATCGTTTGTTATCGTATTAATGCTAGTACTAATAGTAATAATTTACTACTATTATTCCAGTCACTGTCGACGGACGGATGAGAGAAAGCACTCCAGGGCAAGTACTTCGGGCATCCCAGACTCATGAGAAATTATCCGCTTATGTTTACTTACATTGCATCAGAAAACGTGAACACTTGGCTGGGAGTGGAGTGACACAACTGACATTTAAATTGAATTACAATCATCTCTGATACTGACAATTTATAAACTAAGGCTGTCTTCTTGCTAACAAGAACCGAAAAACCGCCACCCACGTAATAATAAAATTAATCAAAAATTCATTTTGAAAAATTATTCAAAGAATTTAAAATCGAAAAACAGATTTTTTTTAATGACTTTCTTTTTTGAAAAAAAAAAAAAAAAAAGAAAGAAATTTTAACCGTTATCAAACCAGACTGAAAAACGCCATCATAAAATGATTTGATCCGCTTAAGGTTGATATGTCGTGAAACCTCGAACTAAATTGGTTCTTATTTCTTACAAGATAAAAATCGATGATTACTCAAGTAAGACGCACGACGCACACAGTTACGAAAAATAATATACCATGAAAATATATTGAAATTTTAAACTTTGTCATAAAAAAATCTTATTTTTATCGTAATTTTGTTTCTTGTTTGTTCTGTTTGTTTGTTTTTTGGTTTTTATGCAAGAGGGGTTTAGTAATTAGTTAAGCGTAGAGACACGGAGTCAATGGCCTTTGGTGACTGTCATTTTCTCGCCTGCGCGGTTGGTCAGCGATACTGACAGCCAGCCACCAAAGGCCGTTGACTCCATGTCTACGCTTTCTTTACTAATATACATGATCTATCACTGATATTGAGCACTATAACTATAAATATAAGCAATCTTACTCTCTACAGACATGAGTTACTCTCCCAAGTAAACGAGCCCCATTTGTCTGAGTCAGTTAAAGGTAGATGCTATTGATTTAGACTGGGATTCGAACTCGTGTAATATGATTCCATAGTCCAAGTTTTTACCAATGGCCCACCATGCCACAACACTGATTACAAAAGCCCAGAGAAAGAAATGCCTATCATGAAAACAAAACATGGCAACCCAATGCAACTTCCATCATGGAAATCACATGTCTCATACTTCTTTGAGCCATGGTGAAACTGATGTTGGCTAAAATAAGTGTGTGGGGGTGGGGGCTTTGCTTTATAGTCATATCAGATAACGAGTAGACATTTTACCAGGGCCATTCAACAGAGTGCTCAATCGACTTAAGCAAAGCTGAAAGCGTATACAACACTTGGTGACTGTCAGTTTTTTGTGCGGTGATCAGACCCAGAGATTGTCGAGGTGTTTAGATTAGTTTTGCAAAGGCAAGAAATTGACAGTCACCAAATGCCATTGACTTTATGTTTATGCTGATAATCTATACATCCTCTGTCACTGATATTGAGCACACTAACTATAAATATAAGCAATCTTACTCTAGAGCAATATACATTATAAAAATCAAAGATTACATATATATATATATGTAA
>JAUZSX010000056.1:1660438-1671702 GCA_034780655.1 Idiosepius hallami
GACACATTGTTTATATTGTCATTATTATTATTATTATCATCATCATCATCATCATTATTATTATTATTATTATTATTGATTTTCAAAATCTATTAAGTTAAATAGCAAACTTTTTTTAGTTGTTGCAATGACGATAAAGTCCTTTTAAAGATTCATACAGGCACAATACAGTAATGAAACTGATGACAATAAGCAACTAACGCTCACACAGGATATAACAATTTTAAAGAAACTCTACTAGTTTTTACTCATGCATGCAGAAGGGTGTTCTCGACAGGCGACCTGCCTTTTTTATTTAAATGAGATACAACAAGGTGAAGCTGGTGACTGAAGTGAAATAGGAATGTAGTCCATAACAATAAATTAGTAACGTTCTTAGCCTCTTTCATTCGCTGGCTGGTCCTTTTCTTTTTTTTTAAAAATTACAAAACTTCCTCGTTCTATTTTTTGTTTGTAGAAGGTAAAAGTAATCAGAGAGTTATCTTAGTTTACATTTAAAGTATTGGAAACAAACAAAACAACTGCTTCATAACTAAACTAAGGTTTTGATAAGCGACAATAAACATTACTTTTTGTTTGTGAAGGTTAAGGTGGCATTTTCTTATACTAATCAGAAAGTTGCCTAAGTTTAAAATAATATACAGTAAAATATAGTTATTTATTGAAACAAATCACTAATTATTACTTCTTCACTTCACAACTAAACTAAGGTTTTAATAATTGAAAATAAACATTACATGTTTTAGTTTTTTAACCTGTCAGCAGCCTAATTAAAATAAAGTCCTTAAAACCAACACTTAAAGCAATAAATCATTAATACCACTACCACCTGATAATTAAAACGTTTATAAAAGTTTAGCAAACTTTATTCTCATTATCAATTCGCTTTTTTAGTTATGGGTAAAGAATAAGCATAACTTTTCCTATTTTAAGATTATTTTAACTTTATTTGATGGATAATCCAATGGTCTAATTCTACTTGTTGCTTACATTTACTTTGATGTTTTTTACTTAGGTACGTGCATGCGCGCACACACACACACTCACACACACAATATTGATTTACTTACTGATATTATTTATCTAAAAATTTGTATTATTGCAATCAATACTCTAGTGTCACCACACAAGTCAAGAATATTTTTATAAAACTATTTCGCTTTTCTAACGGCTTTTTTTTCTCGGTTGAAAAGGATAGAAAATGTTTAAACAGAAAAAAAAGTTCATGATCCATAAGTTGGATTAATTTTTTTTTTTTTTTCAAAAATTGAAATAAGTCAAAGTAATTAAAACAAATTTAATTAATAATGAATACGGCTGGAGGAGGAGGTCTTCCATCTGCGGATGGGGCATTTGAACGTTTTCTCACGGCAGCAATTGCTACCATTATTACTATCATGTTCTCCTGGCGGTTACTGACTGACGTTAATGATTGCGATTCAGGTGGTTGTTTATTAGCGGCCCCACCAGTTGGGCTAAAACACCTGGCGCTGAACGGGAGACACCAATCGGTTGATGACGACGACGACGACGACGACAGCCAGTCAGAAGGGGAAGACGGGGAGAAAAAAGGGAAAAACAGTCAACAAAAAAAAAGAGTGAAAAAAGACGGGGTTAAAAATGAACTCCCTGGTAGGCTTCTTAACACATGGGAACACACTTGCAGTGACGACCTGTTGGATTACGAGACATGCTTAAGGATAGTTCAACAACACGAAAGAGCATTACATCTAGACAATGATACTGCAGGATTAAACAAACCAGTCGAAAATGTTCTGAATAGTAATAATAATAATAACAACAACAATAATAATAATGATAAACAAAAGATAAACAGCATTAATACTATTACCCACGGTGAGCGAGATAAGCTGAATGATCTTACTCACACGCAGTTGAAGGTAGCTAGTGTCAGTCGTGAAGGAGATAGTCAGAATAGCAACCTGCAGTTGAGGTACGCAACAACAACGAACTCTATAAATCGCGCTACGGAGAAAAAAAGATTTTTCAGTGAAAAGGAAATTGTTTTAAAACAAGAAACACACTCAAGCAATTGTACTCCTCTAGAAGTTAAAAAAGAAGTGAGCTCCATTCGTGGCGGCATAACTGGGACCAAACTTAACAAAACAACAGCAACAACAACACCTACCATAACCATTGCAGCGGAGCTAAGTAACTCAAACCAACATAACAATGGCCTGGCCAACTGTAACAAAAACACCTATTGGACTTCCTCGTCTGTTTTGACGACAATGGAGTCGGTCTCGCCGCTCCAACAAGTGTTGACACCCCCACTGTCGACGTGTCTTAAAGGAAATTCCTCTCTTCCCATTGCTACTAATACTACAACTACAGGTATAACTACATCTACGGCGAGACAGAGTAACGTGTCGTCGTCATCACCGTCGACAGGTAATACGTTGGAAAATTTACACGGGTCACTCATGACTACCATACCGACGTCACCATCATCATCACCATCATCACCATCCTCACCTTCATCTTCATCATCTTCAAATTCATTCACACCTGTCCGATCGAAAGACCCGGGCAAAAACTCGTTACACATACCTCAGCAACGGGACCCACGCCCAAAACAACCACCACCGCCTCCGCCTCCTCCACGAAAAACACCCAACAGTGGTATTAACAGTGTTATAAATAGCACTTGCAGCAATAATAATAGTAATAATAATAATAATGCTGATGAGGATATTCGTCTTAATACTTCGACCAACATTCCGTCTAAAACGGTTGCGCTGCCAGCCATCCTGGGTAGGCGAACTTTAAGCAATAATAACAACAAAGCAAGTTTCGCTAACAGAAATAACCCGAGCGACGACGCACCCACCTCTATAACATCGACTCCAACCACAGCCCATCCAGCTACTAGCAGTGTTGAATGTCTTTCTAGTAGTAGAAGCAGCAGTGAAGGAGTAGATACCCCCAGTCTAGCACTGAACAGAGTGGAGGGTGGTTGTAACCGCGAGTTCAGGGATATCATAGAGGATGATAATTTTCAGCAATTGTTAATACCAATGAAAGACCCGAACAGTAATAGCGGCCACAGGACAATGTCTACGTCGGGTTTTGGGGTTAGGGCTCGCTACCAACAACAACAACAACACCCCCGTTTGCCTTCTTATCCTTCTTACCAACATCATCATCACTCTTCTTCTTCGTCATCGCACTTCTACGATTCGGATTCGGACTCCGATGAAGGGAGCGAGTCCGAATCGGAAGTTTTTTACCTGTACGGACTCGAACCAATCGAAGAGGAAGACTCGGACGATCTCTCCTCGGACAGTGACCATTCGGTCGACTACGAAGTGAAAGGTGCATTTCCATCATCTTTGTCTTTCGATGAACATTCCAAGGTAAATGAGGACCAGTTACCCGCTAAGGAGGCCCCGCCGTTACCCCCGCGGGCAGAAGCGCTGACCCAGGATATTACTCGTGGTCGCATACCTCAATTACCCGTCAGAAGGAAAGGTATGGGAACTGCTGTTGATACTGCTAATACATATTGTGATGAACTACTTACTACTAATAATACTACTATCACTGCTGATACCACTAAATCTCAGTTAAATACTCCTAGCGATAGTAGTAGCGATGATGATGGTAGCAACAATAGTAGTAGTCATAGTAACAGTGACTCTTTCCCAACGACCTCGGACTCCCATACTTTTATAAAAGAATCACCCTTAGTGCAATCCCCTCAAGACAGATTAGATTCACCAAAAGTCATTAGTGGAAATACACATTCGATACCTGGATTTTTACCTGGGCACAAAACCAGCAACACAGAACAACAGACTAATCCTGGGTCTTTGTTTACCTTCTCTCGCGGAAACTTAAACGAGGAATCGATTAGACCAGAGGAAAGATTAATCGATTCGTCTTCCTCGACTTCGATAAACTTGACTTCATCAGTGGCCGGATCGATAATCAAACAGAATGAAAGCATCGGGGTGCAGCATGAGCAAATGACCACACAACAAAGTAAATCGAATAATAATCCGACAAGTTTTTTTTCTATTGCGACTATTGACCCGTCACCTGTAATTCGCCCACCCCCGTTTTTGCAGAAATCGCTTTCTCAGTCGTTGGTACCAACTGAACCCTGCATTGAAACTTTAAAAAGATCTGTTATTAACGCTACTGCTGCTACTACTACAACAACCACGTTGACTACTACTACGACTGTCTTAATCGGTGACACTTCAGAAGTTGACGCTAAAAGCCCAGATCCTCCCACATCCACAAATAATTCAACTGAAAAAATACCTGTTCAAAAGCTACTAGCCACAAAGGGACAAACTCTCATTAAACCCTCTCTACCACCCAAACCAAAGCCCTGTGGAATAACTCTCGAAAAAAATGCCCAGTCCGACAAAGCGTTCGAGGTTGGGCAGGGGGATGACAAAAATTCATCACCCCAAACACACCGACCTCAACCGCATAAAAAGGTGATAATTAGCACAGCAATTCCGGTGAGTAGCTCTCCAACACAAGGGACTACAGTTACAGCTCGGCCCTTAAGTATGACAGTGGGGGATCTGAGCGATACGTCGAGGGACCTGACCACATATAATGAGACCTCACTCCTGAATTTTTCTACGCCTGAACGGAGTACGCACGTGAAAGACGATTACGTGAAACCGCAAACACGTTGTCTACTAGTCTTATCGTCGAACCAGTCGCGGGAGAGGTCCTACTCGGACGGCGACGTCCATAACAATAATAGCAACATTGTCCAGGGACCGGAGAGTCACCAGGCTCCAATTATAGAAATTCTTGAAGCAATCAATTCATCAACGCGTGATGATCAAACGCACCGGCGAATTAATTCCAGTGATTTACCAGATGAGGAATTTATAGTTGCAAATGGGAGGGTAACGCAATTGTCATCGTCACTTCAGCAATCTAGCCCTTTTTATGCAAAGGATTCTACAGCTATCAAAATGTACTGTGATGCACAGCGGTCTAATGCGGCCGAGAACACTCCGCGGGGATTTACATTTTCTTACAAGGAAGAGGCGAGCAAGGATTATTCTCAAAGGAATTATTACCAGGATAATGACGAACATGAAAGTGACAGTATGAACAACAACACTCTGGATGAGGATTTTACCGATATTGATAACCAAGAGATTCAAATTGAAAGAAAAAAAGATGGTAGCTCGAAAGATAATTCTCTTGAGAATAACATTGTCAATGGGAATCTAAAAGTTTGTGGTGATCTTCAAAAAAGGGTTGAAAGAATAATTCTTACTGACCGCAATGAGGTTGAGACCCAAAACGTTGAAACTAATCTTAACAAGATGGATATAAATTACGTCGACATAGAGCCTATTAATGTTGCAACCAACTTTAACAAACTGGACTCTCCCCTTGTTGCGACGGATCTCTACAAGGTGGAACAAAAGAGCTTTGAAACTGACCACGACCAGATAGATACAAAGAACATAAAAACCGAGATTAACAAAATAAACACTGACTACACTGAAACAGACCTCGACAGTGTGGACGTTAATAGTTTAAAGACTGACCTCGGCAAGGCAAATACTGTCAGTAACACAAGTATTGACAAGTCGGACACTAATAATATCGAAACCGATTTGGACAAAGTTGACACTATCATTATGGAAACTAACCTCGATGAAATACTTACAAACAAAGCTGAGGTGGACATCATCAGCGTCGAAAAAGAACTCACAAAGGTAGACATAATTGATATTGATTCTCACAATGAGAAAACCAATGCTATTGATTTGGATTCCAACAAGGTGGGCGTTTTAAAGAATAAGATTCATGGTCAAAATGCAGATATGGTCAAGCTAGAGACTGATGTCGACGCATTATACACTGATAACGCCCAGAGAAACATTAACCCTACTGACCAAAGCAAAGTCAACAATATAGTATTAAATACAGATCTAGTCAATGTGGATAGTATAATGGGCAGGACTGACACAGAAAAAATGTGTGATGAGCACCTCAAATCAGGCAATGTCATCCTTGACCCTATTCCAAACAACCCTATCACTGTAAATACAATCCTCAACATAGTTGACAATGTTAGTGTTCACACTCACCTAAATATAAATAATAAGGAAAATAATGGCACTGACGACAATGACAACAGAATTCAAATGAATTGTTATATCAACAATAACAATAATAACACAGACGACCACATGACCAACGAACTTGGGCTGTCTGGGAACCAAATAATAAATACATCAGTTCCTATAGAGATAAATAATCCAATTAAAACTGAGAAAAATGTAACTTATTTTCCTTCTGAAACGAACAATTTTAATAGTCAAATTTTAGACAATGGCCCAGTGATATTAAAACGGCAACTTTCTCTAAACGATGCAGACACAACAGACACCGTTAGCAGCTGGTCACCGGTAGATGATGCCATGGACGGTGGCGATCCTATGAGTGAACAACTTCCTTCTCAAGATGATCATCTGGAAGATTTACCTGAGGAGGAAGTGGTACCTGATAATATATGTGTCCTGGAGAGTGGTGTTGTTATGAGACCTCCTCCAGCGGTGACTACAGGAAGTGCAAACCCAACCCCGACATCACATGATGCCTTTAACGATTCTTACTCGTCTGGCAGTGAGAACCGTTACACAGTCGCGGAAACCGCAGCCTTAAACTATGAAGCTTCTGTAAATAAAGGACCAGAAGAAGTACTTTCGTTTCCACTTTCGAGCCGTGAAAGCCACACGGAAAACCAAAATGGCCATAGTTTTGGCGATATCGTAAATGCAGACACAACCTTCAATCGAGAGCTGTCCAATTTAGACATCGATTACGAGATGTTCAAAATGGACTGTCTCTCACATTCTGAAGATTATGCCAGCGTCTATTCGCTAAACAAATTGGGGACTTGCACTTCGGAAAACCGTCATGAGCCGAAAACTCTCACTGCTGACAGTTCTACAGAAATGGATAATTCTAATAACAATAACAATGATAGCAATAATCGTGATGTTAGCAGCTATAATGAAACCGGAGAGGAATTTGAATCAAGCGGATTACTGGCCGGTCGAGCAAACCTTTCTCGAGAGGAAGAAGAAGAAATCGAGGATCATTTGACCGACTTGAACAGTGAACGATTTTCTCCGGAATCAAGGATCTATGGATCAGGGCGACATTATACATCTGCCCATCAGCGACCCCTTACAATTCACCCAGAACAGCGGGTGGAAGGTATGTCAAGTACCAAAATCCCAATTATCAGGCGAAAAATCAACGCGACACGAAATAGATATTTCAGTGCCGACAACATTTCGGATATAGCAGCGATGGGCGTTGAAAATACAGACTCTGTTAGCAATAAATTTGCCCGGCATCAAAAAGCGACAGTGAGGGCATTGAAACGTAGGGACGCTGCTAAGCGGCTACAGTTACATGTTGATACATCTTTAATTCCAATTCAAGGTCTGTCAGCTAGTAAGAGTCTAAGTCATTTGAGCCAGGTTAATTCACGCAGTAAACTTTATAGCTTCCCCGAACCCCGTTTACCCCGTCCTAGTTACCATGAGGTGCACCCTGATTGTATTCTTTCCCCAGACAACGCAGACTTTCTCGAAGAGACGGTGCGGGCTGCCTCGATAGACAATCTCGAATCTTGTATATCTCGTTATAGTTCAATTACTTCTTTAGTTGAAACGGATCTCGATACAGGCGAGACAGTTGAAAGGCATTTTAGCTTTGACTTTGACGTCTTTGAAAATCCTTTCTCGTTTCAGCGATCATATTTCGGAAAGTCGGCTAGTATGATGGATTTACATTCGGGCCAGCAGCAGCAGCAACAGCAACAGGTAAGGCATTCGACGGGGAGAGGTCGTTTCGCCGACCGCCATGTTCCTAAATCAAAGAGCATGCAGGCTCTGGAAACCAACCTGGACGACGACGACGAAGACGACCTTTTAGGTGAGTCCACTTTCCGACGAGTACCGTCCATCCATGAACTGCGTGTTTCCCGTTCGTTGCAGAAGCTCAACGTGCCGGACTGGTATAAGAAATCCAGTGTCTCCCGCAGCGGTAGCTGTATTCTAAACAGGGATTCAGACTCTATGAGATCGTATGATTGGAGGTTTACCCCCAGTCTTACTTCCTCTCCTGCAAGCAGCATCATAAGTCAAAATGCACCTGTTATCATCAAAACACGAGTAACGCCCGCCTATTCACGGTCACTGACCACACCAATGAAAGCCCCTAAGTTAACCCTTCCTCCCAAGCCAGCAAATGTTCCACTACCCAGCGATAAATTCCGAACTAAAGACAAGCCAAAAGGCTTGATGCCTATTCCCATTGTGCCCTTCTCTAAGATCCGTGACATGTTTGAAAGTAAGAGCAGAGAATGTACAGAAATTCCAAGTCCAAGTGCAAGCACAGCGAAAATGAAAACAACTCCCGTCAAACTTGCTAAACCAGAACCGCCAAAGCGAATAACACCTGTCAAGCGACCAGAGCATGAAGTACCCCCACAACCTAAAAAGTCTCCAATTTCGCAGGGTTTCTCCCCAGCTCTTAGAATAGAGGAGGCAATCGAAGAGACAAACGAAGAAGAAGAAGAAATGGAAACACCGGATTCTGGAAGAAATGGACTTCCAGCTGCCCATGAATTTGAAACCATTAAAGTGGACACATCGCCAGATGTCTCTTCGGGCCACATAATTACCAATGGGGATTCTTACTCGTCACGTGTCCTCCCAAATAGTGAAAGCGAATCAACAACTCTTCTCGTAAAAGAAGGAGAGTCATATCACATCGTTGAAGAGGCGCCCCCAATGATACGGAAACCAATAGCTCGGCGTGCAGTCCCGTCCGAGGAACCACCAGAACCTTTAAAGAAGGAGTCTCCAAAAGTTCCACCAAAGCCGAGCAGTTCCAAATCTAGTCAGAAAGAGGAGCCTGTCGAGATTAGTAGACGCGAGGAACTCGCTGCTGCCACTCCTATAAAAACTGTTAAAGTATCCGACAGAATTTTGCATTTTGATTCGACCCAAACAACGCCCGAGAAGAAGGAGAAAGACTGGAAACCTAAACTCTTCAATTTCAGGGATAGTAGTAAACAAGCAAAGGCCCCAGTCAAGCAAACACCCCCTCAGCCGCCTCCAAGACCTAAGCTTACAGTGCCGTTTTTCAGAAGCAGAAAAGGTAAGAGCGATATCGCTTCATCCTCTCAATTACTAAGCAATCCTAATTCCTCTACTAACCCATCTAGTTCATCACATAATAGTACAACTAGAAATGATAACAACAGTTTCACTAGTCTACTAACTAGCAGTTATAGTTCTAATACTTGCACCAATTATTCTAGTAATTACGATAGTAGTATAAAGAAACCCCTTGCTAGTCTTAGTCAAAACAACCGATCAAGTTTTGATGTGATAGCCACCACCTCAGATCCCCATACTAAAGCACCGAACATTACAGACCCTTCTCTTACTAACACTAGTGTACCACAGACAGGTGTTGTTGGAAATAATAACAACGACAACACTAGTAACAATAATAACAATAATGATAATAGTAATAATAATAGCAATAGCGTCCTTGATAATTCTGATGAATGCAGTTTTGAAAAGAAGTTTTTGTTTGAATTCTTGCAGAAACCACAGTGTGACCGTCACATCGGTCTCCCAGCTCACCCTACGTCCATGGAACAGAACCAGTCCAATCTAGGCCAGCCAAACAATGACCTTAGTTTTCGATCGCCGTCCCAACATACACACCACCACCACCATCATCATCACCAGCAGCAATCAACGCTTGGCAATACACGGCTGGACTCTTCTCCGAGCAGCCGATCGCCATCGACTGCCCCCTCTAACCACCATCACGATCAACAGTACCCCTCCAGTACACGCCATTCTTTTTCGTCGTCCCCTTCTACAGTCGAGTGGATGACACACCTGGAGAGTGGTTCTCCTCTAAGTATGGCCAATGCAATGGGGTATAGAACTGGACAGAACACGTCCACAGCCTCTCTTAGTCGGACTGACGATCATGCAACCAAAGAGGCGAGCTTGGATGAAGTTTTGGAAAGTTTATTGGCTTTGAGGAATTAAGGGAAAAAATTGATTTTTTTTTTAAAAATTACAACAGAAACATTTAAACAATAACTAAAAAAAATAACATCAACATTCATTTTTAATAAATCTCACACAAAACTTTTTAAAAACAAACATCCCCTAGATGAGAAAAGAACCTTACATATACTTAGACATAACAAAATTATTTTAAAAAAGAAATGAACAAAACAAAACAAAAAACAAAACAAACAAAAAATAATAATCATCTTTAATGAATAACTTTTCACTTTTTGTAATTAAAAAAGCAAAATCATTAATTTTTTTAATATCAGAATTTAAGAAAAAAATAAAAGATTTTTTTTTAATAAAAATATATTAAAACTCAAAAATGTCTTTAACAGTTAATAATTTTATGAACAATTTTAATTTTTATATTCCCATTAAATATTGTTCAAAATATATTTAGTTGTAAATAGATATAAAAGTGTGTATGAAATATATATATAATATATAAATATATTAGTGTTGGGTAAAAGTATGGAAGGATATATTATTTTTTCTGTTAATTTGTTGAAGAGAGAAAGACAGCATGTTTCGTTTGGACGATGAAAAATAAATTCGTTTAATCATTTTAACATCCAAATTAAAGAAAATAAAAAGTCAGTTTACCGCCTTGTTCTTGCTCGTAATACAGAAACAATAACCAACATTTTTGTACACACGCATATGCACATGCATAAACATACTCACAATATATGCAAGTAATTAAATATGCAAATAATTAAATCCGGTCAAAATTTGAACAAGATGGGTCTCCATAAAAATTGATTTAAAATACATTGGGTTAAGAAAAAAATTAATGCCAAAATGCACAGAAATTTACTTATAAGTCTGTATGATGCTTTTATGACGATGATAGTATTTGTTTTTGTTTTTTTGTTTTTTTTATTCTTTCTTTCCTGCTCCCTGGGTGAAGTCTCCACCATCGTCATCAATGCATTATACCTATTTACAAAATCTTATATCTTTTTAATGGTAATCTTATGATGCTTCAGAAGAACCATAATATTATGATGCTTCAGAAGAACCATAACCTTATGATGCTTCAGAAGAACTCTAACCTTATGATGCTTCAGAAGAACTATAACCTTATGATGCTTCAGAAGAACCATAACCTTATGATGCTTCAGAAGA
>JAUZSX010000056.1:1705264-1715598 GCA_034780655.1 Idiosepius hallami
ATTGTTTTTTTTTTATATTATATATATATATATATTATATATATATTATATATATATATATATATATATATATATATATATATATATACACAATAGAATTTTAAAGGCTTATAAAAACCATAAATAATGATAAACTTTAATTAAAATGTTTTGAATGCAAAAACTGACATATATTTGTAAAACGAAAGTTGAATAAATTTTCTCAAAATATGACCGATATTTAAATAAAAAAGATATTTATTTTTCTCCTTTTAAATTTATTTATCTTGTGCTTGGAAATACTATTGTATTCATTTATTTCGCCGTTTGTCTAGATTGATTTCAATGTTTATCTTTTGCTGTTTTTTTTTGTGTGTGTGTGTTAAAATGGCATTTACTTCTAAAACTAAACTTCTTATTAAGACTTCTTTTAAGAAACAAAAAAAGTATTTTAATCTTTTCGAGAAATTTCGAAATTCAATTTTCATTCTTTTTTAACGTATGAAAAGGTAGAATGAATATTTCGTTGCCTAAAATATTTCATTGGTTAATGTTGATTATTAATGTTCTGTTTTTGTTGGGTGATTCATGGTGGGTGACTACTGACTGACTGGTTGTTGGTTGTGTTTGTGGTGGTGTGAGTTAAAAAAAAGTATTTATAATAAATATAAATATATATATAAACACTCATATGATGCTTCAAGAACTATAATTTATTAAAAAGTATTTAATATTTTTATGATAAAAACACACTAACAAACTCGCAGATAAGTTGAAAGTTGTTTTTTTTTAAACAATATAATTGTATAAAAAGCTCGTTAACAAAAATGATTTTTTTTCATTGCTTGTGTCAGAGAGCTTCTTCTTTTCTTCGGTCTGCCTCAAATTGTAATTTAACATAATTTCTTTCTTTGAATCTAGAATTTAATTTCAAAATTTTTTCGCATCTCGGGACTATCGTGATTCTGTTCGTTTAAAAATAAATTGGAATTTTGTCAAGTTGTCGTCTCGTCGTCCTAACAAAAGAAAATCAAAATTGTTAAAGAATAGTAATCTTTGTCAATAAAACTATCTAAATTTAAACTGTTTTCTCCTAATTTATTATTATAAAAGAAAGTAAAAGGGCGAATGCACCCTTTCAAAATTATCCTGAAAAGTAAATAAATTAATTTCTAATTAAAAAATAAATAAATAAAAGATATGAAATCTTTTATTCGAACTGTTTTTCATTGTTTGAAATTTTGAGATATAATTTCTTGTTAAAAAAATAAATTATTAACAATAAATTTTTGAGAGTTTTATAATAAAATAACTCTAAAAAAAATTGCAGGTAGTTTAATGACTCCAGTTAAACAGTGACACTTAGTTGACCAATTCAACAACACTAACCTTTCCAAATGTTGCTTTTTAAAGCTCAGGTCTTTTAATCTTATTAGGATTTTCATTAAGGTTATTTTACAATTTAAACTTATTTTGATAAGAAACCTAGAACATTTTTTTACATTATTTTCTTTTTCTTTCACTTTTGAGATAATAGTAAAACTATTTTTGAATTGTCTATTTTATCTCATTGTATTTATTTAGATCGTCCTGTTTTTTGTTTTTAAATTTGTCACCTTAACCTATTATATTAAAGAATAATTTTCAAAAGTTGATAATATGAATTTGAATATTGATAAAAGAACATTGTCAAAATAAGAATTGATTAATAAGACAATTTTATGTAATATAAATACAAAATAGAGAATGATTTATGTACGATTGGCAGCAGCCAGGCATGATGTGCACTCCAAAGTTTTTTTAGGTATAGCTAAAAATGGGATATATATATGTACACTTATAAGTAACTCTCATCCTAGGTTTTTGAAATCAGTGTTATCCTTAGATGAGTTACTTCCCAAGGTTTACAAGCCTTATTTGCTCAAGGTAGCTGAAAGTGAATAAAATGGTTTTGACTTGGACTTGAACATTGTTACTAGAGGAAGTAATAGTGAACTGTGTTGAACTGTATTTTTTATGTTTTTTTGCAAATACAGGCTACTAAATTATCAAAAATTATGTATACTCCAGTTTTGGGAAAGAATATAAAGGGGAGACATATCAGCCGGTGAAAGTAAGACTATAATATTAAAAGGCAGTGATGTAAAGTGAAATTGATAAGTCAGGAATCGCTAAAAAAAATCTGGAGAGAAAAGGTGAACTATTCAGAACACTGAGGGAAACATTGAATTAGGGATGTTTTAAGGAAGCAGCACATTTGTTAAGTTATTTTTAACCTCTTGATCAGATCAAGCATAGTCATGTATTTAAATACTGTACAAAGAACAATAATAAAGCTTTGTCAGAATGTTTTAAAAAAAACACAATGAGTAGATAATAATAATAATAATCGCATTTGAGGTCACAAAAAAGATATCCTAAGTAAAAATGTAATAGGTTTATAAGTTCCAAATATTCAGTCATTATTGTCTCATAGGCTCTGCGGCACAATGGATAAAAACAGTTTCTAGTATTAAGATTAAATTTAATAGCTGGGGTGCTTAACTCACCAAAAAGAAACCAACACTTGTAATGGCAGGCCACCAAATGTGTAACTGTAAATTCAACAAAGCTGCTAGCAATGACACTTGTGTTTTTACAAGAAATTCACACAATAATACACACAATTGGTCCTTTGGAATTCTTCCTTCAACTGACTATCTCCCTGTGTTCACCAAATAGCCTGTTTATATACAGAGAAGTTCTCACCTCATCTGCATACGAACAACAGGAATTAACGTTGGTAAAATATCTTAAGAACCCAAAATGATGGGCGCTACAATGTGCATTTTCCAGGTTGACCCCTCCATATTGCACACAGTGGTAAAACATTTGCAACCACATTTATTATTGAGCATTATTGCAAGGTGAGGTTTAAAATGGCAATAATGGTTAAATTTGCATGTCTCTTGGATGGAAAGGGTTTGAAGTTCTTTTTTTTATTTTATTATGACATGAAGGTTCCCAAGTTTAGTCATCTGAAGAATGCATACAAATTTTTATATAAATAGAATAGATTTTAACTGTATTCATTTTTTATTTCTACTTTCAACATCCATTCAAAAAAATTGTATGGGTAAATATGATATTTACTTGATGAGCACCAACTCAAGTTTGGCACAAGGCCATTTTTATGTGCTCTTACCAGGGCTTTTTACATTCGTGTTACCCTTTATCTAGATGAGATGCTCTCCCGAGTTAAAGAGCTCCATCTGCCCTAGGCAGCTAAAGGTGAAGGCAATAGTTTTGACTGGGCTTTGAACTCGCGTAATACGATTGCAGAGCCCGAGCTTTTACTAATGCTCCACCATCATTGTCCATTTTGTGTAGGTAAATATGAATCTTGATAAATTCCATTAATATTTCCTGGTAACCTTTTTGGAAATTAGAAAAGCTCTGTTCTCTTTGCTTTTTTTTCCCCAATGATCCTTTGAATTTTATATAAAAATTCTTTTTAGAAAATTTTCTAACCCTCTATTGAAATTTTTCTTTTTTTTTTTTTTCTTTCAGGCTGCTATTTGGGATGCTCTGAACCACTATGCAGTTACAGATGCAACCTTTCTTGCTGAAAGGCTTTTTTCCGAAGGTACTTATCCTGACCTTTTATCATTTTTTGATTTATTTCATATAAAAAATTATTATAATAACATACTTTGAGATGTTCATTGTGTGTATAAAGATTTGTTTTCATGTATCAAAAATAGTTTTATTTTTTCCTTAACCCTTTAAACCCTAAAGGGCCGATATATCGGCCCTGATGACATAAGGCAAAAGAAGACCCAATAACATTTTGGCAATGTTCCTTTAATATAATGGCCCTGGCTGACTGCTTGGTAATTTTGATAAGTCAGGGTCAAAAGGATTTAAAATAACTTTAAAAAATTTGACTTTTTTATTTTTGAATATCTAATTGAACAAATAATTAATGATATAGATAGGAAGATAGATATGGACTCCTGCGCAATATAACACTATAAAATGGTTTTATTTATTTATATTTATTTAGTTAATTAAAAAAAATTTGTTTGTTTATTTCAGTGGCCAATGAAGAATCTTTATATCTTCTAGCAACATGTTATTACCGGGCAGGAAAACCTGTCCAATCTTACCTGCTGTTGCAATCTCGGGGATGTCACACAGCGCAATGCAAGTACCTATTGGCAAAATGCTGCCTTGATACTGATAGGTTAGTATTTTTTTCTTTACATCAGCTTAAAGACTTATTCATAGTTTTTAAACATTTGTTTATTGTTTAGTAAATAGATTAAATTTGTTGCTATTGAAAAATATAAGTACTATGTGGGAGGTATTTTCTAAATGATAATTTGTCTTTCCTGAAAGAAATAAAATTTAGCAGTGAAATTTACATTCTAAAATATTTTCTAAGTATCCTTTATAAACCCCCAGAAAACTTATATATTATATTTTAGACTAATGACTATTATTTTGTACATATTTCATCGAAATTTTTATAATTGAAGGCAACCTATTTCCCGTGGAAATCATGGATCTTTTATTTATTTGGTTGAGCACAAGCCCAAGTTTGGTACAAGGCCAGTTTTACGTGTTCATTATATACCTGGACTTTTTGTAATCAGTGTTGCCTTTCATCTAGATGAGTTACATTCCCAAGTTAACCAGCCCCCATCTGCCTGAGGCAACTTAAAGGCAATGATTTCGACTGAGATTTCAGCTTTTACCAATGCTCCACCTTTGCTTCCTAGGGGAAAATCATGGGATATGATATTTTTCTTAACAAGTTTCATTATTTCCTTGTATTAAATTAACAAATTCTAACATCTCAGAAGACACAATTGGCTTAAGTATTGATAAACATAGATAAATAGAAAAGGCCTTTTAAAGCACCTATAAATAATATGAACATGGTAAAACTAGAAACTATCCTTTTATCAATGGTTTCTATCTCTGTCAAATAATATAGATTGATCTTATATCTGATTTTACAATCCAATATGCAAATTTCATTTTCTTTCAGAAATTGAAATGTCTTGTCTCAGAATTACTTGTGGCAAGTTGAATCTGTTTTGCTTATTAATCTAAGCAACTTGGCCCAAAATCTATTCTAAAAAATGTTATATCAACTATATATTTTTTAAAAGTTTTATATTTGCTACTATATATAAACAAATTGGTGGCTATTGAAATATATATAAGTATATAGTAGAAAAAAGATGCAGTAAAGGTTGAACAATTATGTTTTGAAATTTCATTTGTTTCATGTAGCGACCAGCAAAATTATGGTGATTTAATATTTTCATAATGGAGTCTCCCTTTAAAAATCTACCAAAAATCAGAGAATTATTTAATTTTATGTTCAGCAAAAAATTTTGTGGAGCACGTTTTGGAAAAAAATGAAAACTATTAAGTATAAATTTCAGGATTTTATTTTTTCTGTAAAAGCAAAATTTGTTCAGAAATAATGGGTTTTAATTGCTTTAAAACCCCAATGACTTTGCTTTTGCTACCCACTAGTTTAATGGCTACCAATCCTAGCTTCCCTCCCACCCCCGTTTAATGTTTATTTAATAGATTGGTGATAATCATTTAGAATAGTATTTTCAAAAAGAGAAACTTTGTTCAAAATATTTTTGAAAAAAAAAATGGTTTGGGGGTGATTTCTTTTCCTTTCTTTCATTTTTTTAAAATTCTTTTCTAATTTGAGAATACGAGAAACTAAAATTGATTTTTTTTATCTAAAAAAAAAATAACTTTGAAATTAAAACAAAATGTGTCTAGTTTTATAAAACAGAATCAAAACTGAATATTTATTCTTTGCTGGTGTTTTCTATGATTTTAATGATTTCATTCATAACTTGTACAAGTTTAAAAAATATTCTTAGATTTGAAAATGTGCTGTCAAGACAGCAATGTTTACAATGTTTGACAGTAATGTTTATTATGTAAGAAATGACAGTAATGTTTATTATGTAAGGAATGACAGTAATGTTTATGTAAGAAATGACATTAATGTTTATTATTATGTAAAGATGGCACCAATGTTTAATATTATGTAAGAAATGGCAATGGATTATAATGATTGTTTACTATTCACTTGTCTTATTAATTATGCAGTAAAAAGAAATGATGGAAATATTACTGGTTTTCTTTTCTTATTTTGCCAATTATTTAGATATGATCTGATATTGGTGAAAAAAATAGTTCTTCAAAAAATTATTTTATCCTAGATTGAAATATATTTGTTTTTGAATTGATTACTGCATATACCCCCCCCCCTCGTATTCTTTATCAATTGCTCTGGTAGAATTTTAATCACTCACCCCCTCCCTTCCAAGCGTATAAACAACATTTTTAAAAGCAATCAAGTAACAGCAGCAGCAGCATCCTTTCTGTTGAACTGGAAATGCTACTATTGCTGATATAGTTCTCATTACTATTATTGCTTTTGCTATCATTATTATTATTATTTTTTTTAAATTGTTACATAATACTTTTTCTTCCAAGATGAAATGGCTTCAAGGCAGAATATTGATTGAAGTCTTGAAGAATTTTCTAGTTTATCGAATCATAATTACTAATTTTAAAAACTACATTTCTATTATGTTTATGTAATTTAAGATTCCAAGTTTAATTTTGGGTGGTTTTACAACTTTTTTTTCAATCTAACATTTAAAGCATGAATAGTGAGTAAATAAAAATAAACCCCTTCCTTACATGCATTGTTGGGGAAGTTCAGTTGGCTTAGTGAATAGGCAGTCAGACTTTGGAATTGTAGTACATAAGTTCAAATGCTAGTTGTTCCATTTGTGTTCATAATTGGGCTAATACCCTTATGAAACTTTCCCTCCAGCTATGGGTTAAATAGCGAACATTGTGTTATTAAAATGAAAAAAAAATGTGTTTATACAATGATTGTTCTTGGCATTAAATAACCTGAAATATAAAGGTTGACACAAACTAAACAAATCAAACATACATTCATTAACATTCAAATTTTGTAGTCATGAAACACCCTAATATCTTACAATATTGTAATTTCCAGCTGCTCTGCTACAGATTCTTAGTCTAAGCCTACAACCATTTATTCTTAAAAAAACATAAATTTGTTACAGGATCTTAATGTAATCTTAATAATTAAAGTGTATTTTGTGTGCATGCAAGCGATTAGTCCCTACCAAACTCCTCAGCCAATTTTAGAAACCATCCAAAAATATGTTTAGTTAATTTATTTTTTAAAATAAAATTTTATGTAACATCTGAAGAAAAAAAAACTTTTTTTAAATTTAAATAATTTAATTAAATTTTAATTTATGTATACTGACTGATAGAACTGTTTAATCCGTCACCCTGGCAATGCTGTGTAAATTTGCTAGTAGGTGATAACAGTGAACAATCAATATTTTTCTTGTACCTTTTGGTTTTTTATCTTAGCTATATTTATCTATATTTTACCGCCGGTTTTTCATTTATTTCAATTGTAGTAATTAGAAAATAAATTTAAGAATTCTTTATAATGAATACATAACATGTCTTATGACTTTGTGTATCCAGATACTGAAAAGATTAACATGAATTTTTAAATGAAACCAGATTTTTTAAAAAATACTAAATTTCTGTAAGTGATTGGATTTTCTTGCTCATAAGTCAAAACAAAATATCATTTAATAAAGATTTTCCAATTTCTATCATTTAATTTTATTCTATTTTTAACAATTTAAAAACAATAATGAATAGAAATTCTGAAAAACTAAATTTGTTAACTAAGTTAAATGTTAACTAAGTTAAACTTAGTTAACTTAGTTAACTAAGTTAAATGTTATTAAAAATAAAGTTTGTTTCAATAAAGCACAGTTGGGTTTGGTGTGATAAGGGTAGATAGCAATACTTCATAACAATAAAAGACTTTATTTCATGTTTTTAAGTTAAAAAAGAATTAACCGAATAAGAATTTTATTTTTTCATTATTTGGTTAAGTTGTTAAACACGGGTAAACCAAACTAAACCAATCATTATTTGCTAAAATTCTTTAAGAAATTTTGAAGTCATTGGTTTTTAACCTAAATTTATAGATATATATTTAGAATTTAAAAAAAAATGTTTATCAGCCATAATTCTTTATACTCAAATTAAAAGATAACAAAATAAATCCCAAGCAATAATGTACAAAAGCTGGTTCTGTGTGTGAGTGAGAGAGAGAGAGAGAGAGTTTTAATTAATATTTTTATATTTAATCTTTTTTTTTGTTTTGTTGTTTAACCCCAACTTTATCTTGTTGCAACAAATTTACTCGTGAACCTTTTATAATTCATAAATAATTTAAGTTAATGAAGAGAATATTTAAATTGCTTTGTTGATATTTATTTTTTGTTTCTATTTTCAGATTATCTGAAGCAGAGGAGCTACTGGTTGGAAATGCTGTCTCCAAAAGCAAGACTTTCGAGGAGATAGAAGTAGAATATGGCCCAGTGGCATGTCATGTATTCAGTTTATTAGCTCATCTATATAGGTAATAATAATGATAAAGATGTTTTTCTTTTAGGTAAAAAAATCTAGCTTTTAAATAATTGCTCTTTTTATCATTCCAAATGTGACAATAATGATAAAAGATTGATTCTTAATTAGTAAATCAATGTTTATTTCATTCATGAAAGAAGCTAACAAATTTTTTGTACATATTTTATTTTATTTTTTTTTTATTTATAAGGATTATTTTAATTGATTAAAACCTAAATTGCAGAAATAATTTTTTTTACTAAATTACTTCTAATGATGATAGTTTTGTTATCTTTTCTTTCAAATAAAACTAAAATCTAACTTTTAGATAATAGATTTGATTTTTAAAAAGTTAGTCTTTTAACAGTAAAAGGCCAGAACAGTTACTCATCTTCTTTCGCAGTCAGTCAGACTTGGACTATGACTTGTTAGGGCTTCAGTATTCCACCATAGCTCCCAACTCGCTCGCGCAGGTTATTATTGATGCAGTATCTGTTGTGCATCAGATACACCCTCTAAACCTCCAATTCCCACATCCAGTGGAGAGAATCCGTGACGACTGGCAGCAGAGGAGGTTGCAGGGCTTTTGAAATCAATGTTGCCCTTAACCTAGATGAGATACTCTCCCGAGTTAAGGAGCCCCATCTACCCGAGGCAGCTAAAGGTGAATGTGATGGTTTTGACTGGGATTTGAACTCGCGTAGTACGATCTCAGAGCCTGAGCTTTTACCAATGCTCCACCGTCACTGCCTAGTTTCTCGATGGCACTGAAGCCTCACTCTTCTTCTAGTCCTGTTCATTTTTATGTTTTTTAATATTTTTAATACATTTGTATTCTTAAAAAGGAAAATGCTACTTTATGCAAATTAAAACATTGCTTTTTTTTTCTTTTTCGAAATTAGGGCAAAAAAGTGAATTTTAGTTACTGAATAAAATGTTTATTATTTAATACAAGGAAAAAAAATTGAACTCTAGATTTGTTATGGTTATTTTGTCTTTTCTTATTTTTAAATTATTTTTTTATTAATACATTTTCGTTTTGATTATTCAAAAAAAATAAAATCCTACTTTGACTCATTTCTAATACTAAAAAGAAATTCCTTTGTAAAGTGACATCAAGTCAATATAAAGTAAATCTTAAATTAATGTCATATGATTAAGAAAACAAAAATAACTAAAAAGATTTTTTTCCCTAATTTTTTGGCAACTTCATTCTTCCTTGTATTTTATTGGGGAGTTTTATAAATAATAAAAACTAATAGCCAAAGATATGTTTTTTGTGGAAGTGTGTGTGGGAGAAGGACCAGGAAGTAATTACTACATTATTTGATTTTAGTATAATTTATAATGAAAACTATCTTTTTATTTTAATTTACATTCTTTTTCACTGAAAAATACTTTTAAAAGAAATAAAAACACATAAATATCAGAAAGAAAAAATCTGTTTATTGTAAATGTTTGAATGTTTGACAATTGTTTTGATATTTGATTTAATTGAACATGATATATAAATAACTGATTGAATATCAATTATTTACTGTTATAATAAAATGAAAATAAAAAAAAAATATTTTAAAATCTAAAATGATTTTTTTTCCAGTAAAACTGAAAGATTTGCCAATGCCTCGGAATGTTATCAAAAAAGTTTGAAATTAAACCCTTTGTTGTGGAGCTCTTTTGCTAAACTTTGTAGTTTAGGTAAGTTGCTTTTTGCCCCATTGAAATTAGATAGATATAAATGCACAGACACACACACACTTCATAGCACACAGACACACACACACTTCATAGCACACAGACACACACACACTTCATAGCACACAGACACACACACACTTCATAGC
>JAUZSX010000056.1:1735908-1760335 GCA_034780655.1 Idiosepius hallami
CACCGAATGTAAAAAGCCCAGGTAAGAGCACGTAAAAATGGCCTTGTGCCAAACTTGGATTGGTGCTCACCAAGTAAGCTGTTACTTACTATGATTTTATTTGTTATTCTCTTTTAATTTTAATTCCATAAGATTTTCTTTTCTAATAAAAAAAAAATTATATTAGACAAGTTTTTTACTTTCCCCATATTTAATTTATCTAAAAATGATCAAAATGTTTGGTTTTCTACATGAATAAATGCAGATTTTTTTGTTGTTTACATTAAAATGTTTATCATTCAAAATTTTTGTTTAATGCAAACTATTAGCAAGTGTGTGAAGCAAATTAGAATCATAAGAACAATGTTTATTGATAACAAAAAGTGAAAAATATCTTTTTTTTCTCCTTCTCTCTTCTTCCAGCTTAAAGACAAAGTGGCCTCACATAGGGATAAGGATATAATTCAAACCAAAGGAATTCCACAAATCAAAAGAAGGTAAGAGGTTGCTAGAGTCTCCAAAATGTGTGTGTTTCTCTCTCTTTCTCTCTCTCTATCTTTCTCTCTCTCTCTCTCTCTCTCCCCCATGTGTGCGATTTTACATTGTTTCTCACTTGTGACATATTCTGTTCAAACCTAAGGAATTCCACAAATCAAAAGAAGCTATATAAGCGGTTGCTAGAGTCTCCAAAATCTCTCTCTCTCTCTATCTATCTTTTTTTCAATCTCTCTCTTTATCTCGAAAGGTTTATTTACATGTGTGCATGTACACACACACAATAATGATAACTAATTTATATTGAGAACAGTGAGTGATATTTTACCATTGTTTGTCACATGTAAGAGACATATACTTTTAAACTGATTCAAATTTTTCACCTTTTCATAAACTTGATGGGATCTTCCATAGGACAGAGATTAGTAAACATCATAGCCACTTGGTGATATTATGGCTAATTGATGGTAAGTGGCTCAGTTAATAGTCTACCATACAAACTGTCTTGTAAGGAAATGGCTGAAACACCCAATAAAGTCGAGGTATACAAGTGATGATGTGTTCAGCTGCTGTGCTTTTTATTTCGGGACATTAACATCTTTCAAGAAATATAATTTTAATGAAGGAAAAATATAATGTTTAATATATGTTATTAGATTTTTTTTGTCTAATTGCTTTATATATTTTTTTAGATTTAATTATGTTCAGTGACATGTACCAAGATATGTTCATGAAATAGTTGTATTAATTTTCCTCAAATTTAGAAAAAAAAATGAGTTATATCCCTTTTAATTTAAACCAATCAGTTTTAAAGAATGGTGGTCAGTGAAATATTTTGTAATAATGTAAGTTTTAAATTATTTTCGAAGAGAATAAAAAATATGTATGTAAGAAATGTTTTTCCTACTTTTCTTTTTACTATCTATTAATCTTCCTATTTCCCTATTTTTTAATTTACAGTATTTTTCTTTTAAAATTGTTCACCTGCATAAATTGCTTTGTTAAAAATCTGATTTTCACTATTTAAATTAACTGGTAAAAATTTTCTTTTCAGAACATCTGTAACGCGCATGAGTGTTGATCAAAAACAAAACGTTGTTTTGCGAACTTTAGAACAAGAACGTCATGATTTAGACAAGGCCAATATATTCAAAAAGAAAGATGAAGATGCTAAGAAGAGTAGTTCCAGCTCAGCAAGTGATGAATGCAGTTCAGAATCAGAGACTGGTAAGATTTAGTTTAATTTAAAACCAATAACAACAATCAACTTAAACCATAAATCCCACAACCAAATAACCCTTAACAACAATAAAAATAATATTAAATAAATAAACGGAAAAAATTCTCCCTAAAACCTATGAAACCTTCAATAGCCATAAATGGTTGATAGGTCTTTAAACCCAAACTAAATCAACCAACAAACCAATATAATCTTTAAAAAAATGTGTTATAAGTAACCCTTTTTCTAATTTCAAGATCTTGAAGTACTATTAAGTGAACTTTCAAATATAGCAAAAAATTTAAGCACAGAAAGTTTTTTTTTCATATTTTTTGGTAAACTTTTCTCCCTTGTAAAATGTAAAACAAATTTTTAAACTCTTTTTAATATATCACAATTTAAAGATATCAGATAAGAAAATGAAATTTTTTTTTCTCAAATATTTTACCCTTAGTTCCAAAAAATAATTTTAAAGTAGAAATTTTAAACCTTACTTTTAGAAAAATTTTGTCAAATTTTTTGTTGTAAATATATTAAATTTTTGTAAAATGCATAATTTGAGAATGATTATTCAATTTTTAGTAAAAATTTTGTAATATATATATTTTTTTTTTGTTATTTTCAGAACATCAAAATGAGATCAATGATAACATATCTGTCTCACTTACGGTAAGATTAGGTGCATTCAATGATTATTATAAACAACCAATTCTCAATTCATATTTATTGCCTTCACCTGTACCTCAAGATTCATATCCGTTCACTCCAGCTGCAATGATTTTATCTTTCAAAGGCAAAAATTACTCAGAATGTGTTTGCTGTTAGTCTATTTCAATATTTTTTTTGTTTCTGGCTATTTAACCAAATGGGCTTTGGTGCTTATCTTCTATATATTTGTACCTTTTTCTTTTTCTTTTCTCAATCTTTGTGGTAATATCTTTCACTATTCTCTTGGTTGGTATCTTTTATCTAAGCTTTTTTTTTGTAAACGCCATCTTAATGTTCAATGAGTTCTGTCAAATTATCTAGAAAGCTTTTAAATTTTTGTGATTAGTTTATTTTCTGTCTTTCATTTTACTTCTGAGAAATTGCTTCAAATATTTTCAGTTTCAAGTTTTAGAGATTAGCATTTAAGTAAAAGTTATGAATAAAACTGAATAAAACCATATTTAAATAATATTTTTGATTGTTAAGAATGATTATAATAATGGTGAGGGTAATAGATTAATATAATTAGTTCTGACTATGTAAACTAATCCTGTAATCCTTTTAAGGATAAAATCCAAATTATATTAAAATGATAACAATGAAAGTATTTTCTTAAGGATGAGCTAAATAAAGTAAGGATGGGATAAATTAAAGTGGGATTGTTAGGTTTTAATTTTTTTTACTTTTTTTGGAGGCACTGAATTTAAACAATGTAGAGCCTGAACTGTACTAAGATGAGTGACCACTTCGGAATATCCAATATTCTGCCAGCAGGGTGCCAAGCCCCAGCTGGTTAGCCTACAAAGGGCTAACCACCCTCCCAGAAAAAAAAAAAACATTTATGAAACTGGCTCAACAAGTCGACTCCTCATTCGCCTAGCAAGAGAACTAAATAATAAATATAATACTTGTGAATAATTATTGGAAACTAGGCTTTAACTTTTTGTATTATTATTTTTCAACATTATTTTCTGTTAAAGAATGTTCAGTATCCGAACATGGTTTTGTTTTCTTAGGTTCTTTACTAATATTTTGGTAGTTACAACCAAAATATTGAAAAATTTTAGTTTAAGAAACAATTATTTTTATCAAACTTCAAAGAATTGATTTTCAGATTCTACTAGTATATTTAAAAATTATTCCAAACAAATTCACTTTCTTCAAAATAGTTTGAAACATTATTTTAACGTTTTTATAATAAGGTTTCCCTTTTTTAAAATGGTTTATTCTAAACTTCAATTTTTCAAACTAAATTATTGTATTTATGAAAAATTTATCATAAAAGCTTGGTTTCTGTTCATTTAACTTTAGAAAAAATTAGGATTTACATGAGTAATATCTATATTTAGAGCATTTTTTTTTTGGTTTTAAAATGTAACTTTGAATATTTTAATTCCCTTTTTAATAGATATTCAATTGGCTGTCTTTTAGAAAAAATAATTTATTTTAATTTACATTAAATGTAACCACAAATTTACTTACATATATTGGACTAAAATTCTTTTTTACTATTTAAAAAATGAAATAACCTGAAAATAGACCTATTTTGAAATTAAACCCATTTAAAAATAAGAAATTTGTGAAAACCTTCAAATTCTGCTCCCCCTCTTTTTTTGTTGGTTTTAAGTTAGTTCAAATCTTCATTTTTTTCCTATTGTTATAATTGAATTTGTTAAACCCACTCCATCATGTTTTTAATAGTTGGTTTGCAGCAAATTTGATATTATTCAATGTAAATATTGTCACTCTGCCTGTATTATGACAAGTGATGAATTTATAGATAGTAAATAATTGAATAATAAAGCTCTAGATGGTGGTAAGTCAAAATGCCCATTTGGAAAAAGGTTCAGTTTGTTGTATCACCGATTCCAATTTTGCCCATGGACAATATGTCTAATTTTTTTAACATCCACAGAAAAAAAAACCCAAAAAACATCCAAACAAAAACATTGCTACCCAAAAAATAAATTGAAAAACAAAATAATTATGTAATAATTAATTTGATAAAAAAAAGAAAAGAAAAAGGGGGTTGCCAATGGACAATTTTGCATAATTGGACAATATTTTGTGGACATTAAAAAAATTGGACATTATTGTCAATGGGCGAAATTGGAATTGGTCTTATAGCAAATTTGGACCTTTTTGCAAATGGACAATTTGACCTGAAACCCTCTAGATATCTAGAAGCAATTTTGATTGATTTGCCCTCTTCTTTGGCTTTTTGCTTGGCTTGGGAAGATGGAGGAGGATAATGCTGCCGTATCGATTATTGATGATACCACAGTTTGTCAGAATGAAATCTTAGCTGATGAAGTATTCGAAGAGTTTGTCCCAGAGGTTATACTACCTGATGATGGGGAGCAGAAGGAGGAGGAAGATTCCTCTCAGATAGATAACAATGTGACTGTCACCTTTGATGTTGCCGCAACAATCACCACTTCTTCTACAGTCTCTACTACTGCTACTATTGATGCAACAGAAGTAGAAAATGAAAAAACTGTTGATGTTGCTGATGATGATGATCAGCATCATGACCAAGAAGACGTGAGTATTCACCTTATGCTGCCTGAAGCAAAGGGACAAGTGCTGCCACCTATCTACTACTACTACCACCATCATCACTACTACTATTACTACCACTGTTGCTGCTGCTGCTATTGTTGTGACTAACTAAAAAAAAACTGGTGGCTGTCAGGCTATTTTGCACTGGCTGTTCTATAGACTATATAGCATGAGTTTATCTACATGACAAAATGCTTTCATTTTGCTAACAGCTGTTGTGTGCTTCACATGTTGCCCTTACCACATACATGCATACAAATATTGATGGGGTTCAGTTTCCATTCCAAAGAACTTTTTCTCTAAGTTTCATTAATTCTCGCTGTCTAGGGTCATGAATATTCATACATTGTTAGTAAATATTTTTTGCTTTGTTTTTTAATGAATAATCAAGTTCCACTAAAAAATATCTAAACGAATATAATCTCTAAAATATTATCTATAATACTTCCTTTAAAATTGCATAGATAATTTTGATGATATATATAATTAAAACACTTAACTAATTAGATTTAATACATTTACTTATTAGATGGTTGCCTATGGCAGCCTTAAACTCATCCTTTACATCTATATTAGTCTGTTACCTTAGTTTTCTCTTACAGACTGTCATGACTGAACCCATTCTTAAAATTGTTGAATCCCATTATTCGCTACACATAAACACAATGCATGAACAGCTTCGTTTCTTTTGAAGTGGTTCTTCTCAATTTCTAATTCTTGGCCTTTTCTCTATGTAAGCAATGATTTCCATCAGAAATTAACAAGATTTCATTTTTGATCTTATTTTTCAGCAATTTTTAAATACTTAAACGTGATTTTAATCCAAGTTTTATTATTTTCAAGTTTTAAAATTCACTCTTAATGTCTTTTAAGTTTGGATTTAAGATATTAAAACTTTTAGTAATAACATAAAAACTGCCATTTGTAGCCTTACTGTTAAAACCTGTAGAATCAAGGGTGCATAAATTATGAACGTTAAAATAATCTTAAATATCTATTAGAATTAAAATAGGTTCAAGAATTCATTCAAAGTAATAAGAAATGTGTCCAGATTAAATGTATCTAGTTAAAATTATTTAGTATAATTTATCATTCACACAATGCATTCCATTTTCTTAACCACTATTTAACTCAAAAACAATCTATGCTGGGTGCTTCTGCATACTAGCTACATTTTCATCAAGATTATTTTCAAATTGAATAAGAAAGTTCTATGAGAAAAATCAAGTCTGACTTGTATATTAGAACAGAATTTATCATATTTTATGTTAGATATCGCAACAAAACACTCATACCAGCAGTATACGAAAAACATAGTTTTCCATAGCCAACTAGAGAATGATGAGAAAAATGAAGAGCTTTGTAGTTACATTTTATTATCAACAAATCAATAAAAATTCCAGCGACTAATATAAATTAGGAAGAAAAAATCTTTTTCAAACAATTAGTATTAATTTAAACTATTTCTTCAATGGTGGCTTCTTTTTCTATAGGGTTTATAGATGATAACTCGAGCTATTACAATATGCTTTTATTAATGAATATTCTTGTCATTACTTGACTATTGTCTTATATTACCAGTTCTCTTAATTCTGTAGTTAATAATAAGGCTATGCTTTTATTTTAAAATATTCTTGTCACTGCCCTAATAACTAGAAATCTAAATATTGTTTTACAAAAGCATATTGTCACAGCCCTAATGATAACTACCAGGAAAAGGTTATCTATATACCTAGGGTATCAGCCAAGTTTGAATTATTCATCTTAAGGCAAGCTTCACATGAACAATGCTTTCATGAAGCATGTCAGCCTGATAATCTGTGTTATAGCATGCCTTGTCAACCATAGAAGTTCCCATACCAACAAGCAATTTATCAATGCATGAATGATACTGTGTGTCTCACCAAAGGTCGTCTCTGTGAAAGTCTCATAGACTCACATTCAGGTATTCACACTGTAGTAATGACTTTTTTCTATAAAGATCCAGTTACTTTAAATACATGAATTTGTGTCAATATTGATGTGTGTGTGTCTGTATGTGTGTCTGTATGTGTGTGAAATCACATTAATTGGTATTATATTTACTTGGTCGAGCACAAAACCATTATAACATGCTCATTATAGCCATGGGCTTTTTAAAATCAGTATTGCCCTTCACCTACATGAGTCATCCTCCCGAGTTAACGAGCTCCATCTACCCGAGGCAGTTAAAGATGAAAAGTAGTGGTTTTCACTAGTATTTGAACTTGTGTAATACAATTCCAGAGCCCAGACTTTTACCAATACTCTGCCCTGACTTATTAATTGATATATTACCAAAGTTTTGAGACATATTTTCTTAGTATAAAAATTATTTGAAAATTATTAGTGATTTTTTTAAAAATTGTATCGTAAAAAGTTTAGCCTTTTTTTTCTTTGTAGAACATCATTTATTTGTTATTTTTTTTAAAATAATGAAAATTAAATCCAGATTTTGACCAATGTTAGTTTTTAGATCAAAAATATATCATGACAATCAATTTTTATTGTTAGAAAATACTCTTCTATAAATTTAGTTTCTTTTTATACACATAGTGTTTTGAGTATTAACTCTTTTTATTTTGGACATTTGTCCTCATCTTGGTAGTTTTTTTAGGGTGTTCTTCTCACTACGTTTCAGCCAAGTCTGATTGACAACTATGGAAATCAATTATTACTGGTATATGGTTACAAGACTCAGCATTCCTATCAAAGGTCAACCTGAGGTGAACTTGACCAAAACCTAGTGAGAAGAACACCCTAAAAAATACCAAGATGAGGACAAATGTCCAAAATAAAAAACTTAAATATTCAATTTATGAAGCCTCAACTCAAAAATAAAAATGAAATACATAATGTTTTATAAATTATCTACTAAATCTAATCTGCTTATGATTAAAGAAAAAGCCCTATCTTAAGATTATGACTTAAATATTCTACAAATTATTTTTTTTTATCACAATCACTACCTACTCCAATCGTTTTATTTTGACTTAGGTCTTTTGTTTTATTTGAGATTTTGCTAATTTTGTCAGTGTGATGTTTTTGTTTGGTTGGTTTTTTTTGTGACTTAATTTTCCTTGTAAATGAGTAAGGGTTTGCATCCTTTGGTCTGTTTTAAATGTTTACCCTAACCCCCCACCCCATTGTTTAAAAAAAATCATTTGTAAGTGCCTGCATGCTTATTTCAATATCTATGCTTATTATTTGAAAACCTTGTTTTTAAATTTTCTTTCCCTTTTTTATTTGTTATTATTTTCGCATATATATAACATTTGCATATTCACTGTATAATTAAAATGCAGTCATGGGAGAGTGATTTTAAGCATAAGATGAGTTTTTACCCCAAGTATCATTCTACCCATGTATGTTACCCGTCCCTTTCTCCCTCCTAGTCTTTGCCTGTTCTGATCATTTAGTAATAGAAGAAAGAAAAAAAAAGAAGAAAGCAAGCAAACTCTGATAAAGCCTTGTTAATGGGTTTCTAAAAAAATCAAAACAGTTTCTATATTAAACTCACCATTCAGTCTTCTGTCCAAAGAGTGTCTACTTTCTTATTAATATTTTTCATTGATATCTCACTGTTTCAATTTATCTTAGCCAATAAGCAACATCAAAAGTTTGGCTACTCTAGGTTATGTGATCATTTGTCATGTGACAAGACCAATATTAATGTTAGAATTTTTACCTACTCTAACTCCAAAATCTAATAAGTTACATATTGACCATGCATTGAGATTTATCTCAAAATTCATACTTCATAAAATCAGAATTTTTTTAATGACTTATGTTGATTTGAATCTTATTTTATATATTTTTAAAAAATTCAAAATTTCTTATACGTCAATTATTTTGAGCTGATTTTAATATAAAAAAAATGATTTTCAGTTATTGAAAATATTGCAAATCCATATAATACATTTTAAAATTAGAAATTGAAATAAATTTAATTGGATGTTCAATGTACTGCTGTCAGTAAAACATTTTGTAGACTATATGTACTTCACCATGAAGTAGCAGTTTGATCAAATCATATTAAATGTCTCTCCTGACATTTTATCATTACTTTTTGAACTAAGCACATATCTGTTGCAAAACTAATTAACTATTAAGACTTAATGTTTAAAACAAAAATAAAGTTTGATCATTGCAGCAATTCATATTTGATGATAATGATATCTACTTGATAATAAATACATATTGTAAAGCTATATCCACAAGTAAAATATCCAAATTTACTATTTCATAAATTTTAGAATAGAATATAAAATATTTCAAATGGTAATAATTAAATTCTTAAAATCACAACTATAACACCTTGCATTCATACATCAATTCATTCATTAAACAAGAAGGAAATTTATTTTGAAAAGTTTCTTATTTAAATATTCATTTCCTTTCTTTTTTGTCTGCTTCAACCATGATATGGCTTTTTAATGCATTCACTTTTATCATTCTGTTTCACTGCAAATTTGCTTCATTTTCTTCCTATCACTGCATTTATTCACTTCTGTTGTTTAAATACCCACATTCCCTCCAGCTATGGATTAAATAGCAAACGTTGTGTTATCAAAAACAAAAAAAAAACTGTATGTATACATAAAAAATGTTCTTGGCATTAAATGACCTTAAAAGTTGATATGCTGCAAAACACAAACAAACAAATCAGTTGTTTAACCATTTTAAACTAAGAATCAACATTTAGAAACAAATGGCAATACACTCTGATTCAAAATAGGAAATTATAATTGACAATTAACACTGATTATTCCCTAACTGAATTTATCACATCAAAAATCATACTACACACCATCAAAAAAAAGACTCAAACAATTGAGGTACTTAACAAACCAAAAATCTCACAACCAAATAACTTAAAACAACAATAGAAATATTAAATAAATAAACAGACAAAATTCCCTATAACACCACTGAGATTTTAAACAACCATAAATGGTTGATAGGTTTGTTAAAACCCACCAAACCAAACTAATATTGAATCCTTTTAAAACTAAATGCAACCTGTTCAACTTAGCCAAGACCACAACACTTTAATTCAGTCTCATATCATTGCATCACTCATACTCTCTTTCTCCATTGATACTTTTTATTGTTAAAAATGCTTTTGTGTTCATTTACAAAATTTAATGATATTTAAGCCTAATCTGGCCTCCAAGAATAACACAAATGTCCAAATTGTAAACAATAGCAAAAACAAAAAACAAAACAAACCAAAAATTTTAATAGCATAGCAACACCTTCCCATCCTTGGAAAAGATAGAAACTTTACATAACAAAAAAACTCGCACAACTCTACAAAAAAATATTTGTACAAAATGTTCCTTTATTGAATTTGTAGAAGATCAAAACCTTTAAATTCTTTACATCAATTGTTGAACCATGCTGGATTATAATTCATACGTCAAAGACCTGAGCAAAACAACTTAAAATCTATTGAATAGTACATACACCATATGTTGCAAGTAGTGATAAACATCTGTAGAAAGGAATTTCCCATAATAGAGCTAAAATATTAGTCATTGCCATAACAATCTTGAAACTATTTGTAAAGTTTTCAGAGCACTATTGCAGAAGTGAATTATTTGGTTCTATCCATGGTACAATTGTTCCAGTCAACCATCTGCTCTAGACTTCTTTTGGGCTTCTTTATTACTTCATACCATTTACATATGGCTCTTGATCTTTGTAGCCAACTGCACTTTTTTGAAAATATAATATGCAGCCAGAAGTAGTTTCCTTTATAGATATAGGAAAGGTTTGGTTACCAATTTTCTGAAAGATACCAATTTTGATTAAATGCAAGAAGTTTCCGAAATAACAAGTTTTTTTTTTATTTCTCTTATATGAACCAAACCCTACCTGGTTAAATCACACCAATTTTAATTGGGTCAGATCATGAAAATAGTTCTTTTTTTAAAGGTTTTAGAGCAAAATAATCTTGGGAAAAGACCACCCTTTATCTTTATTCATGTTTTTTTTTCAATAAAGGGTGCTGGGATATATGAATGGTACCCAGCTAAATGCTTAGAAAGCAATGCCTAGTTAACTATGGAATAAATGTTTAACCTTTCTAACTTTAAACTAATAGCCCATATCTAACAATGCTGTATTTCATTCTGACTAAACCAGGAGATTATGTAATTTCAAATACATACAGTAATGTATGAAATACTGAAATGACGATGATAATAATAAATACATTATTTTATAAATACCACTTTAATATCTAAGCTTTACAACGATGTACGAGATGTGAACTTGGTGGCAGTAGCGTTTCTTGTCTTGTTTTTAGTGTATTATGATCTGTTGATTCTATGCAAAGATCAGTGGAGTTTACATGGATGCAGTTGTTTAAAATGGATGAAGAATTGAAGAATCTGAGACATTGGATTTATTTCAGAAGATATTTTGTTGTTAGAAAACAAAGACTTTATTAATCTGTTACAATGGTTTTCAACTGAGGTTCTACATTTTCTTAATTTTCTGATTTAGAACAACACAAAAATAATCATTTTAAATTTGATTCCATATATTTATTATATGCATATTTTCTTTTAACGTTTAAGTTTTATTGCACAAACATTCTAAGTTTTGCATAATTAAATTCCATTTTAAAATGTGGAAGGTAAATTTGGTGTGTTTCTGTCCAAACCACAAATCAATCTTAAAGAGTTGAACAAGAAACACCAGACTCAAGTTTCTCCATTGAGTTTTTAATATGAAATAAATGTAATCTATTGAAACAAGTAAGTTTTTTTTTTTTTTTTGGAAGACTTTAATGATCTGTTGCATTGAAAAGTTTTTTGTGCTTTTCTCACCAAACTATTTATTACATATTGTATTAAAAACAAGGTGGGAGAAATCTGAGAAACTCCCTAAACTCCTAAATTACATTTTTTTTTTCTCTTTTCATTTCATTTCCCAAAAATTTGTTTATATTTCATTGTTGATGTTGTACTGTTTTTAATGATGTCATTGGTCATTTATCCCCATTGTGTTCACCAAACAGCATTTTAACTCTTGCACCTCATTCATTGCATGCCTTCCAGGTGCCTTCCACACTTGGCCAGCAACCCTCACAGGCACCAGCTAGCACCACCACCACCACCTGTATCATCACTACCACCGCAAACACCAAAGGTGTTATAGATTCCCGCTTGTGGGCCAGGTCATCACTGCCTAAAATAAGCAGTTCAAGTATGGTTCCAGCAGTAGTTATTCCTGAAAATGAACCTGATACGATTCCTCGTTCAGCATCTAGTCCTTGGCTTGCATGTGATGTCCATGTGAGTCCATAACTTATTTGATTTATCTTTATCACAACAAGCAGTGATTAGCCCTTCATCTTCTTTTTTATAAATCATCCAAACTATGAATATCAGTTCAGTGGAATAAAATATCTGAATATTGATTAAATCAGCCAAAGATATGAAATTGTAATAAGAAAATAAATTGAAGGTATTTTGTTAATCCAATAAATATTTCTTAAAATTATTATTGGAATATTGAAAGGGCAACGAAAAAGTATGACATTATATCCGAAATATTGTGGCACAAAGAATGATATCCTCTTTTTCTATTTTGTGTTTTCTTTTTATTTTCTAATGTGTTTGTTTGCATGAATTGGTTTGATTGTTTTCTGTTTTTATTTTATAAATTAGAAAAAAAATTAAATGTTGTAAACTTTTTCAGTTTATTTGTTCACCCATTTATTAGAAACACTAAATTCTTTAACATGCTAAAAAAAATTTAGAAAATAATTTTTTCTTTTTCTCTCTTAGTATATGTATGTATGTTTGTTTGTGTGTGTGTATATATATATATATAAATATATAAGACAAAATACATTAAATTCAATTGAATTTTTTACCTTTAATATATTCTGTAGGATTCCTTCGATCCTTCTGACCTTCCATCTTATGTTGGGGGTCAGAGTTCCATAGTGAGAACATGCGCGTTTTTTAAAAAAATGAAAACTTAAACAACTGATGTAATTTTTAATCGAATAATCCAGATTTACATTTTATCATAGAATGTATAAGATTTGTATTTTATGCAAATTAAAGACTAATTTAATTTTTTTTTTTTTTAGCGGGACAAAACAAGAGTACGACGACCCTTCTCAAGTACTAGTGGTGTTGCTGGTGGAATATTTCAGGTTGAGACACCTGCAAGTAAAACTGTTAGTCAATCTAGTACAAATAATGAAAGGTTAGTACATTATTCTATCATCTTATTGTCATTTAGTCTATTTTGTAAACTTTTAGGGTCTTCAAATTAATAAGATTTTTTTGTACTTTTTTTTTCTAGTTTGATAATTTTTATAAACTCACTTTTTAAAAAAATTCTTTGTTTTTCTGATGTTTTAACCCTAAATTACAAATAATTACTTGATAAAAACATTTGATTTTGAATAACCAACTAAAACTTTCAACATAAAAAAAACCAGGTATTGATAATTGATAATATTTTGTCTTTTAATCTTACACAATGTTCCATCAATAAAATACCTGCTCTCCTTCATTCTTCAGATATTACTTCTAAATCTTTGGCAACTTTAATTAATTTATGAATTAAACATTTTTAACACATATTGCCTGAAACATTTAAAAACATTAAGTTTGTATTTGATGTAAATTATTCTAATTATCAAATCTCATCACAAAAACACCAACCAGTTTTATTTATTTCTAGATTTTCTTTCTTTAACTATCCAAAATATTATTTTAATATAAATCTTACAATACAACCATCAAATCAACAGCATCAAATCTTTAAATCATTTATTGTATCACAAATTGTTTTAACATTTTCTATAATGTGTGTAAAGAGTTCATATAAACTTTTAACTTCTAATTGATATCTTTTTAAATTCAAACTCTCAAAAAACAAACGCCTTCTATATTGACATGAATTTTAACAGGTTGTGGCTAATAATATTTGAATTATTTCAACTTGATTTTCATGGATTAATCGGAAAAGGTCTCTAAATGGGTCTCTGCCATCCTCACTTATCATTTTTCTAAGATTTCTTAACTTTAATTGCATGCAATTTCAAAAAGTTTTCTGATTTTGTTTTTGTTTTCTCTCTGACAAAATTTAACACTATTTTAATCTAATCTTATATTTATAAAACATAGTACTTTTTTTTTAAATTTCAACCGAAAGTATTTTCATTAAATTCCAAAAAGATCATCATAAATATTTGCCCAATGGTTTCAAAAAACTGATTAAAGGTGAAAACAAATATTATACACAGATGGATCTGAAAAGTATCATTTTACCCCACAACTAAGTTTCTTATAAGAAAACAATAAAAAATTGAATTGAAAATATTCAAAAGAAAAATTAAAATTCTTTAATGAAATGTGTCTCAATACATATAAGTAAATTGGGTGTACATCATAATTTCAATAGTATAAAAACAAAAGTGGAAAATTTTAAATACTTATATAAAAAAGTGATTGAAAAAAGAAAGTTAAAAAATCCTGTTAATGCTATGTTTGTTTTTATTTAATAAAAATAATGACAGAAAATATTTTTTTTTAAATTATATAAATTTATATTATATATAAATATCTAAAATATTTGCTAATGAATTTAGATAAAATGCAGCTCAATGTTAAAAAATATGTAAATGTTTGTTTTCACATTCTAATCCATTAATTATTAACAAAAAACGTGTCTGAGTTTACTTTTTCAGCTTTGCTGTCTTTTTTTTACTTGTTGATTTCATTTGGTGAGAAAATGTTTGGTTTTACACTGTAAGGATAGCAGACTTCATATTTTACCCACAGTTTTGCTTTGTTTTCTCTCTCTCCTTTTTTTTTTTTTTCTTTTCTGTCTTCTTAGTTGTCAATGTTGTTTAATTGTTGTCTAACAACTCTAGTTTCTGTTAGTAAAACTACTTCAAAATGCAGCATGGCATGATGCTTTACATATATAATTTCTATCCCTTATGTTTTTACTTTTAATAGTTGTATTATAAAAATATATAAAAATCATGTTTTTAAAAAAAAAAATGATATAGTGGTCTTCAGCTTTGGTTTATACAAACTGAGATTGACATTCACCAGGTTTGACCCTGACTGCAAACAGAATTAACTAAGGTTACTAAACATAGATTAACATAGCACTAATATTGAATAAAGAGTTAGGTTATACCAAGAAAGTCTGTAATATATAAAAAAAAAAAAAAAAAGCTGAAATACACATTGATCAAAATGTTGTGAGTTGAATAATTAAAAAATGAGAATTCAGATAATAATGATCATCAAAACCACTAATCAATTAAAACAAGCAAACAAAAAAAATTTTGTTCTGATTAAAAGAAAAATTTTCTAATTTTTTAGATAAAAGTTATTATTCAGATTAAGTTTAGGCTCTCATCTTTATAAGAATAAAAATGAGAATAGTTAGAATATTCTAAATTAAGAGTTTGCAACCATTTTCACTGGAGGGACATTTTCAATCATTTGAACAATCATCAAGGGCCAGTCAGTCACTATTAAGAATATATAAGATTATAAGTTTTTGACTGAATTAATAATTTTTGTGATGATTGATACCATTTAATACTTATATAGTTGACTAATTTTTTGTGCAATTTTGTACAATTCATGGGAAAAAGATAATGATTCTGGCATCACTGAGGGTCACAACAGTCACTTTAAGGGCTGGATTGAGGCCCGCTGGCCATGGGCTGCACGTCTATGTAAATGATGATTGTACAACACAACTCACTTCTTTTGATAATTTTATGTCACTTTTTAAAGTCCTGAAACCCCTATTGTAAAGTAGTTTTAGATTGGCTTGAACAAAACTCTCTGGTAAGGTTTATATGTAACATGGGGATGTATAAAGTTATTTGGGAACTCAGCAGTAGTTTTCAGTGAACATTGGGATAAATGTATGCTTGTTCAAATCTTAGCCTAGCCACTGAATTTACTTTCAAGTAATATTTCCTCTTCTCATCAGCTAAAGATTAAATAGTAAGCGTAGAAACTTGGTAGAGCCACTTAAAGTATAGAGGTAGGAACTAGTGAAAAATCTCAAGTTTAGAACTGATAAGGGAGTAGTCTTTTTGTTATGTATTAATTAACGATCCACTGGTGTTGGTATCCCAAAAATCACCTTTTTTCCAACAGAACTTTAGCTAGTGTAAGTATGTCTATGCACAGTAGACTAACATATCTTTTGTTGATATGATGGCTACAGCACAATAAAAAAAAAATAGCATTTTATAAAAATATAAAGAATTTTAAAAAACTTTTTTGGTCAAGAGACAATGCCTGAAATCCCGCAAGAGCTTCTTGTCAGTCGCAAAGCTGGGGCACTCTTCGGTAGCCTCCTTTCGCTCCCGATGATGGAATGAGTCCATTACAATAAAGTACAATAATGCTTTGCCCAAGCCTTCGGAGGATTTACCGGCTGGTTCGGACCTTCCTCGCAGGTATTGGGTGACACTTAACCGTGCTCGGGCCAAGGTGGCGAAAACGAGAGACAATCTCAAGAGATGGGGCTTCGTTTGGAACACAGTTTGCCAATGTGGCGCTGCCGAGCAGACCATCGCTCACCTGCTCACGGACTGCCCACTTAGCGTGCCTTGCCCTGACGTGGACTTGAGGAATGCGACAATAACCGCTCGCTGCTTCCTCTCTAGATGGAGCGGCACGATATGATGATGAGACAATTTGCCTCTTCTACAATAATTGAATGTTTCTATTGTTAGATCCAAATGACTCCAAGGTGTGTCCGATTAAACCTTAGATAAAGATAAGTTTTTTATGAATAATTTTTAGAAATTTCTATTATCATTTATTTATGAAATTAATAAAGTCATTCTTACAAATTTATAGAATTCTCTTCCCCCCCCTCTCTCTCTTTCTTTCAATTTTTAGGGTTGTATCATAATCTAGACATTTCCATTTAATTTCTTGAGTCCATTTGTAATTTGAATTTTCAAATTAGTCATGATTTTTATTTTCATGAATACATAATTTTCTTTGGTTCAAAACTCCTTTTTGGCTTCTAGCCACTAGACTCATATTGATGCATACAGTCTATAATCACTAGGGCCACTATAATAGGATTTTATTATAGCTTATTCTTGTCACAAACTTGACTATTTTGTGATTTTACCATTTCTTTTAATTCTTTAATTATTATTCCATAACAGCATACTTTTAAAAAGAATATTCTTGTTACAGCCTTAATAATTAGGGATCTTACAAGCATAGTCTTTAATAAAAAAAGATATTGTCAAAGCCTTAATAATCCCCCAGAACTTTGCCAAGCTGGTCAATGGTACACTCCCCCCTCCCACGCTGTGACTTCAATCTAGGGAATGTCCATAAATCTTGTTATAGAATTTGTTAAAGATAATGAGAATGTGAATATTAGTCAAAGAAACCCTTCCCACTGCAATCTAAATCAATGAGAAGAATGTTTCTAGAGAAACGCTGGTTGTTTTTAATTAAGAATAAAAGTTCAAAATAAAAAAAAAAAAAATTATTCCAAAAAGTTGTTAAAAAAGGGAGTCAAAACAAGAAAGTTCTCTAACAAGAAAGATAAACAAAAAGCCAATTGTATAACACAAGAGGGAAAAGTGTGTATCTCTTTGCCTGATTCTCTTAATAGCTGACTTAGTTTCAATTAGATAGACAATGAATAAATTCTCTTTCTTATCACAATCTACAAATAGTTTTTTTTTTTTTTTTTTTTTACTTAGCACAACTTTGTCTCACTGAGTCTAAATCCATCGCAACCCCAACAAAACTCTAAACCTTCCCAGCTCACCCTGCTTATATATTGGCAGTGATGCAGAAGGATCTAATCAGCAAACCTACATTAAAAAAAATATCAACTCCATTATTCAAACTTGTTATTATTAGGGCTGTGACAACATGCTTTCATTAAAGAATATTATTGTCAGACACTTGACTATTTTGCAATTTTACCATTTCTTTTAATTCTTTACTTATTAGTAGAGCTATGATAATATGCTTTTATTAAAGATTATTATTGTCACAGACTTGACTATTTTGCGATTTTATAATTTGTTTTAATACTTTACTTATTAGTAGGGCTATGATAATATGCTTTTATTATAGATTATTATTGTCACAGACTTGACTATTTTGCAATTTTACCCTTTATTTTAATTCTTTACTTATTAGTAGGTCTATGATAATATGCTTTTATTAAAGATTATTATTGTCACAGACTTGACTATTTAGCGATTTTATCATTTTTAATTCTTTATTTATTTGTAGGGCTATGACAACATAAAGCATACTAATAGTAATTCAAAAGTAGTAAGCCCATAAGTATTTTACTGTTTTTGAAAAAGAAGACAGCTCTAAACTAATTCAGCTTACTAGAACATAGAAATATACTGATGGGTAGGAACTGATGAATAACCCTCTATCATTTTTTTAATCATTTCCATAAACATCAGAGGCAGTAGTAGATATTTATTAAGACCTACACCTTGCCCTAATTTTTTTTTTTTACCCTAACAACATCTTAAAGTTTGTAAGAGAAACAAAGGTATACAGCAAAATATTAAAAAACAAAAAAAAAAACTCCATCACACATATCTAACACCGATCAAACTGCAATATTCATATTAAAATCTCTAAAATAAAATAATATTAATAAAAAATAAAAACGAGCAAAAAGATAAAAGGAAAAAACAAACTTAACCCAACAATCTCTTCAGCATTAAATAACTCCAACAGGGTTGATATGCTGGTAAAATAAACCATCAAACCAATCAATCAATCAACCAAACAATCTCTTCAGAATTAAATAAACTAAGAGGGTTGATGTGCTGCTATAATAAACCAACCAGCCAATCAATCAACATTTTACTTAACACTAACACTTAGAAAGAACTTTTTTTACTCTTAGGTCTTCCTTTAATTTTCTTGCTTTATTTGTTTGTTACAAATTGAATGTGTGTCTTTCTTTCTCCCTCTCTTTCTCGAAAGATCAATGCCCGTCCCCTATCACTTTTTGGCCTCTCGTTTCACTCCTTCATTCATTCACTCACCCTTTCTGTCTCTTGCATTCACACACACACACTCTATCTCTCTCTCTTTTCTCCCACACTCACTCTCCATCTCCCTCCCCGGTTGTGTTCTGTCTAATTGAAACCCGCATGAAGCATGTTGTGCCACTTGCTATCCTTACAGATCGTTCAGCCAAGATTCTAATCGGACCCAGTCCCCTTATCGACAATATAGCACGTACTATGTGCCTTTCTATCGCAGAGCTGAAAATGCAGAGAAGCAGAAGTCGGTGAGCACCACTACAATGACCACCACCACCACTACTACTACCACTACTGCAGCCATCAGTGATGCCGCCGCCACCACCACCATTAATACTACAACCACTACAGTACCAACAACTGTTTCAACTTCAAGCAGTGCTGACACGGCCATCCGTATATCTACATCAAAAGTCCCTGAAAAAACTTCAACTGCCGATGCGGATAATGACATTACTCCTTCTACTCCTGCTCCTGCTCCTCATCCTCCAACCTCTGCTCCGTCGTCAATTACTAACACTGCAAGTAACGCATTTTCGGTAGTAAGATCGGGTATTACATCCAGTACCTCAGCTACAGATCATTTGGCCAGCCTTACATCACCACAGATTAGAAGGTAGACATCCTCAGGATTTTGAAATTACCAAAATGATTTTTTTTTTCATTTATTTTTTGACAAATTGAAATTTTTAGGCTTTTTTTTTTTTTTTTTTTTTTTTTTTTTTTTTTTGTTCACTTGTTTTGGGGTTTTGTTTTCTGTTTTTACTTTTTTTTTTTTTTTGCATGCCTAAAACTTTACACATATTTTTATTAATATTAACAGAAATGGAATACTCGTTTGTAATTATGGTTTGGATAAATTAGATGTAAAAAGAAATTACATTTCAGGGGTGGACTGAATCATCAGTCAAATCGGACCTGATCCGCATGGGGGCCCAACCTGCCTGACTCAAGCCCCCTTGTGTGTGTTTCTCATGGCTGTTGGGACTGCTGGGCCATTCACAAGTACTAGCAGATCTGTGACCATACAAAAATGAAAATTTGTAAAAGACAAAATATCTTTGGTGAAAATTGGGACCCTTACTTATAGAGGTAGAAGCTAAGAGGGCAAGGAATTGAAATGGTACTTGGTATCGAAATCATTAAGAAACATTTTCCTGGAATCTGTAACTGAATCAGAAAAGTTTAGGAATCGTCCAAACACTAATCTTAAACTGAAGTTTTTTTCTTATTTAAGTCGATATGCACAGATCACCTGCTGCACAGCCTCTATATTTGCACTTAACTGTAAAAAAAAATTGGGAAAGAAGACTGATTGCATTTTTGTTCCAATGTCCCGTAATACTCTCAGTCCGCCCCTGAACAGTTACACTCTATAAAATACTGGTTTGAATAAATTCAAAATAAATTTACTGCTTAGTCTTAAAAAAAAAACAGTTGTGTAAAAGAGGAGATTGCAACATTTTGATTTCTTGATGTTATATTCAAGCTTATGGTTGCAAGAAAAAATACGAACTAGTAAATTAAACGAAATATATGTTTTTATTCTCAGCAAAATGATGTTTATACAGTTTCTTTTATGTAGTTGTTGTTAAAGAAGGCAGAAATGACAACGTTCTTGTGTTATAGTTTGTCATGGTCTGAACTGTCCTAACTTTGTTTTGTTGTCATTTTTATTCATAAATGGTGTCCAAAAATGGCTTGAGAAAGTTTGGATATGTTTTGGGTACAAATTGTTTTCATTAATTAAAAAGGGATAATTATTATTTTATTTTTTAACAAGCCTATATGTTTTTTGTAAATCGTGTGAGATTAGTATTACTGTTTTATAACATTGATTACCCAACAAAAAGAAAAGGTGGGAGTCAGCAATCACATGATCCAAAAAGGAAACTCTATGAGAAAGTCTCACCTTCTCAGTTCCCAATCATAATAGAGTTGAGGTACTGACATCTTGTCCCCTACCTTCGTTTATTCAAACTGCAGATGTTGTTGAGGGTGGTTGTGGCAATGCAACGGCCAAACATGCTCACTTTGGCCTACATTGCTTTCACCATGGTCCAAAGTTGTATGAGACATGGAGTTTCCATGATGCAGATAGCATCTGGCTGCCAGGTTCTTGATTCATCAAATAACACCAGTGACCATGTGACTTGCACAATAGGTAGAAGGCAGTATAATTTGATGATTCATTTCTTGTGTCATGTTTTGATTTTGGAAACTTGAATTTTGTTATATTTATCTGAACAAAAATTAAATATTGGGTTTTGGATTGTCCACCTTTTGTGTAAGAGGAAACTTTTAATGCCTCGCACCTCTAAAATATTTTAATATGTTCTTGCACCCCTTACAGTACATGAAAATTGGAACAAAAATAATAAGTGAAATACCATTAAACATAATAGCTGTTAATTAGAGAAACAAGAGAAATGATCAGTGTATGAACATAGAATGCGCTGCTGAACAGTTAACACAGAATGAACTGAGAATGACAGTGCTCTTAGTCTTAATACAAGAAAAAAAACTGAAAAGCCATCTTGCACCCCCTGAAATGTTGTCTCGCATCCCCGATTGCGAAACCCTGGTTTAATTGAAAAGTAAAAATCATCTCTGACTAATAATACTAAATTAAATACAACAAAACCTTATTTTATTTATTTTTTTTAATTGAACTTAATGAACAATCCTGGTAGGGACAAAATCCCCTCTCCCTCCCCTTTTTATTTTTTACATATATTCAGGTTCTACTTAAGTACTTCTTATATTCCCCCCTTTCTTTTGCCTAAAACATGATATTGTTTTGAAAGATTCATGTGGGCTAGCTAGCAGTAACGTTATGGCCTGTTCTCCAATAACTCATTTATTTACAAATCTCTCTCTGGGAAGTACACTTGGAACACTGGCTAGGCAGTTAAACTTCAGAATCATAATATGCAAGTTCAAATACTAGTTTTTTCTATTTGCATTCATAATTGAGCATATATACTTGGGAAAGGTATGAATCTTCACTTTCCCTCCAGCTATGGAATTAGATAGCGCCCATTGTGTTATTAAAAAAAACTACATGTGGACAAAACAGAACATTTATAAAAAAAAGAATGATTGTTTTCTTCATTAAATGACCTAAAAAAAGTTGTATTTCTCCCTTAAAAAAAAAAAATAAAAATAAACAGATCTCTCCTCATTAAACGAAGGAAAAAATTTTTATTTTCTTTCCTTTTTTTTCCCCCCTCCAGATCCTACGAACCTCCCAAAAGAGATGAAGAAACAGAATTACAAAGAAAGGCAAGAGCAAAACGAGCCCGAGAAACCCGTCGTTCAACACAGGTAAAAAAGATAAACCAATTTTTCATTCATCGTTTTACTACCATTATTAAACATTGGAAAAAACACTTTTTTTTTCATTAAGTTTGGAACCATGAAAAAAAAAAACATTTCCTTAACTTTTGGACGCTACTGTATTAAGTAGTGGTAAAGGAGTGCTGCTATCCTACGAGTATTATATTATTTAGACGTGCATTTTTATCTTTATTATTGTATCATATTTTTTTATATTTGTCTAATTTTTTTAAATTAAGCTTGCTTCATGATTTTATTTAGATTATTAAGATTTTCACATCTTTTTTTTTTATTGTTATATTGTCAACATTTACTAATTATCCAGTCTCATCTAAATAGAACTAAGACGCTTCATTGTAAAAAGATTTTAATCCTAATTTAGATATTTATAAGGCTATTTGTAGGTAAATTTGATTGTTAAATCTGATTGTGTATGTGTTTTGTTTATCCTATCAGGGTGTTACGTTGGAAGAAATTGCAATGGCTGAGAGAGTGTTAAAGTTAACCCGAGAAGCTGAAGAGAAAGAAAATAAAGAGAAAGATTATCCAGTTATTTCTGAAACGGATTCAGCCAAAGAGAGATTATCCTCGAGTGAAAATAACATGAAAGACGCCTCCTCTTCCTCTACTCAAGATTCTTCAAAATCTGAAGAAGTGACTCTCAGGACTCGTCGACCTTGGGAAGAACGAACTCAGGTAAAGAACAAATACAAAAAAAAACTCTTTTATGATATAACAAGTTCTTTTTTATTGTGGAAAATGTTTAATGAGGCATACGTCATAATGGCCGTTGCATGAATGAAAGAACGTATGCACGACCAGACTGAAATCAAGACTCAAAGTATTTTGTTGGTTAAAAAAGTAGAAATATTATTTTAATTTTAACAAACTTATCTGTTTGTCTGTAAATTGTAGGAGAAATGCATTTCTTTTTTATAACATTTGCAATACAACTGGGATAGAAATTAAAAATGTTAATACATGTTTCAATTCAGAAAAAGCCCCTTATATTTTACTGATATAATGGAAGAACTTAACACCCCTCCATAGATGAAATAGACATGTTATAAAAAGACCCTCTCACATGACTGAGAGGAAGAAGAAGAAGAAGAAAAAAAAAAAGACAGAACAAGAAAAGATGTTGAAGAGACTCTTAACTCATATGTATCTCTTTGTATATAAAATCCCTTGTCTTTAAACATAACCCAGTTGTTCTTGCTATATCACTTACTTAAATAAAATATAACATTTACTGTGTGAAATGTCAGTTTTTCTATGTTAAAATTTGTAACTGTTTTTGAATCTCTATTCTATGTATAACAATGTGTATATGTATAATCTTTAATTTTGTATTGAATAGAGCACTACTCAAGCAAGTTATCGAAGATCCAGAGATCAAGATACTAGCAGCACTCCAAATATATATTCCTATGATACACTACGTAAGTTTGTTTTTTTTATAACACTTAATGATTTAGTTTGGATTTTGTTTGTTTTACTGTGTTGTTGTGACTTTTGTCTTAGATATTCATCGTATTGTGAAAAGACTATAAAGTAATAAGTATGGCTATGACAGTATTCTTTTATTAAAGAATAATAGTCTTGTCAAAGCCATACTCGTTACTGGACTACTTTACGATTTTACCATTTCTTTTAATTCTGTAGTTATTAGTAAGGCTATGGCAATATGGCAGATTTGAGTGTTTTCAAATTTCTATGTCCAAACCTTTGAAACCTTACAAACAAATTAACTTTTCATTCGCTTCACTATTTTTGTCCTTGCTTACTCCCCCATTTTAACTCTCACACTGATTACTACTAATAACACCAACATTGGCAGATTTTAGATCAACTGACTAACGGCCATCTATTTCCAAGCTTATGTAAACGACAGAAATCCTAAACTAATCTAACCTCCTATTGGCTAATCCTATATTATCATAATTCTATATTTCCACATATAAGGCAATCGTTGAATAAAGGCTGTATCTTAAATTTATTTCTCTTTTTCTGTTCAAAAGTGTGTGTGT
>JAUZSX010000056.1:1760435-1771210 GCA_034780655.1 Idiosepius hallami
AATTTATATTTATTTTTTCTTGATTAATCTAAGTTTTTTTTTCTTTTGTTACTTTTCACCTTTCAAAGCTTTATGAATGTGAAAAGGAAGATTCTACTAGATTAAAGAAAGAACTAGAACAGATAAAAAAAGAATTTGCAATAACCAGAGCAGATATGGAGAAACTTCGAAGATCGCATGAATCTATTTCAGCCGAATCAAATCAAGAAAAAAGAGTAAGTATTTATTTATTTATTCATCAAGGAATAATGAATCTTTACTTCAGTTTAAGAAACAAATACTGTTAATCTTCATACAGACTAAATATTTAAAAAAAAAAAAAAAAATGGGATATTTGTGATAAAATATTTTTAAAAAAACTGAAACGGTATCAGAACTTTGTAAATGCAAGTGTATTTCTTTCAAATCTACAAACTCAATTATCAGAGGTGAGTTATGTCATTATATAGATTTATAATTATACAGAAAATAATAATTATTATTATTATTTATAATTGTACAGAAAAGTTTGCTTTGAATATTTACTCAATGTTTTTTTTTCCTTTTTCAGGAAAAGAGGGCTTTGGAACGGAGATTGTCAGAGTTAGAATCCACAGTTGTTGTAAGTATTATTTTATTGTAATCATTACAATTTGAATTTTTCTTTTTGTCATGTCAGAAGAGTTTTGTAAAACAAACTTATAAACTCGAAGAAAAAAAACAAGTTAATATCAAAATACAAGAGCATGTCCTAAAAAAATCCTAGTGGGTAGGCAGTTGGATTTTGGAATTGTAGTACACTAGTTTGAATACCATTCATTCCATTTACAGTTATAATTGGACCAATAATTACAAGCTATTACTTTCACTTTAGCAGCCTCAGGTAGATGGGGCTGGTTAACTCAGGAGAGCAGCTCATCTAGGTGAAGGGTAACACTGAATGTAAAAAACCCGGGTAAGAGCACGTAAAAATAGCCTTGTGCAAAACTTGGGTTGGTGCTCACCAAGTAAATATAGTAATTGGACTAATATCTTTGGAAAAGGTATGAATCCCAACAGCTATAGAGATCATTGTGTTATTAAAGAAAAACAAAAAACTGTGTATACAATGATTGTTCTTGACATTAAATTACGGAAAAAGGTTGATATGGCGTATAACGCAAACAATCAGAAGATAAAACTAGTGTTTCAACAAATATGAAATTTACGAATGAAAATCTGTTAATTGCAAACTTTTTTAGATGTAGGAATGTTATTGTTGTCATTTGACTGCTTGATCAAATTCACCAAATCTCCTAGTCATTTCCTCCTAATTGAGATAATCATTGAAATTATTGTTCACTGACATTAACAAAATATATTGTAGTGATATCTATATACTTATAAAAATGAGATTGCCGTGTTTGTAAGAGACCCTACATCCTGTAGCTCTTTAGAAAATAAAATCACAATAATTTCATTTTTAAACTCATTCTGTTTCTACATACAGCTCTTAAGAGAAAAAAAAATGTTGCCACAATACTTATTTAAAAAAACAACAACAGTCAGATCACTAAAATTTGCATATGTACGGCAATGCCTTTCTATATAATAGGTTTCCTTAATGAGAAAAGCATCAGAAATGAATTATAAAACAGCATTAAAAATTAACTAAGAAATAAATTTAAGTAATGCATCAACTGCTTTCCTATTTAATAGGGTTCCTTAGTGGCAAGTCCGCTGTGCCCGGGCAAAGCCGTTTAATACTTATAGTTTGTTATTTGTTAAATAAAATGGCATTTTTCTTTCTTTTGTTAATTTATCTTGAGGTTTTTTTTGTTTTGTTTTTTCCTCTTAATTTTGTTTAAACGACAAATATAAAAATATATGTGCATGAAACAAAGTCTGCTAAAGTGTCTTTTCTTCTCTTTACATATCATCTGCATTTTTAAAACTTTATAAAGGCATTTCTTCAAAAATATTCTGTTAGTGTCATCATGTTGCACCATGGACAAAATTATTAAGAATTTGACTTTTTGTATGTCTATAGGAATCTTGATTGCTTGTTGGCTTGTGTCTTCTTTTCTCTTTTTTTTTTTTTTTCAGGATTTTAACCAAAAAAAAAATCATGCTTAGTATTTAAGGTGGGATGAAGAAACAGGTTATGGGATAAAAATCAATGATGTATTTCTCATAACCCTAACCCTAGGGTTTATTTTTGTTGCAAATCATTAGTATTAAGTGTGTGGGGTTTGGGGCTTAAGTTGCTATCATTCAGACCAGACATTGATAAAATAGGCAAATATTATAAAGCATCCCATTAATTATTAAACAGTAATTATTAATATATTCAAAATCTTGATTTTATATATTTTTAATATTGACTGGCCCTTGATGATTGTTCAAATGATTTAATATGGGCCTCCAATAAAAAAAAGGTTGCACGCCCCTAATTTACACCATTACAGATTTTTTTTTTTTTACACTAAATTTTAAATATGAGTTACCTCCCTTAGATCAATTTAGTTCTAGCAAATATTTTCCACAATACTACAATTTCAACTTCTGTTTGAGTCTTTTTAAAATCAAATGATTTAATGCAGTCTTGTGGATAAGATACTTGACTTTTTATGAAAATATTTTGAAAAATTTTTAAAAGTTGGCTAATAAAAAAAATCCTTAAAATATATTTAAAATAAATTTAGTAAATTTTATTAATATGCCATCCAAAATATTTAAAAAAATTAATTCATTAAAAAATGTTTTTAAAAAAAATGATGGTTTATAAAGTTTCAAATTTAGAGAGTTACGTTCTATGATTTATAGATTATTAAAATTTTCCTTTGATATATTATAAGAAAAAAAAATTTAAATTAAATTAGAACATTTTTTTTAAATCAGTTTAACAAACTCTTTTAACTTTAATGAATTTAGCTGAAGAGTTTAAAAACAAAAAAAAAAGAATTCAAACACTATTTTCATTCATTTTTAATCTAATTTTTTTAATTCCTTTTTTTCTCTCTTATCTATTTTCAACTTTATTTAAATAAGTAAAAGTAATATCCTATTTTATAAAATTTAAACCAGCCACTTCCTTGTTTATATCGTACAAGTAATTTTGAACTAATTTCAAATTTTTAATAAAAACATTAGTGCTTGTTGAAATAATGATTAAAATGATTTGTTATTTTGGTGTAGAAACTTGTTTCTATTTATTAAATGTTTATTATTAGGAACAGAAAATGCATGAACTTTTCATAATTTCATTTACGAATTGATTCAAAATAAGTAAAGAGCATTTTTTTTAACTTTTCAACTGGCGCTAAGGTAAAAAAAAAATATATTTATTTTGAAGGCTTCTAGTCAGCATCCTTTTGTCTCTAATATCAAGTAAATCAAAAGAAAAGGTTTTTTAAAGTGAAAGATAAAAAAAGAAAAATAGGAAATTTCTATTTCAAATTATAGCATTTAAAAAGAGATTAAATCAAAATGAGAAAAATAAATATACCTGAAAAAGAAGTATTTTAAACCTTAAATTTATTAAAACACAATTTTTCTTTTCTTGACCTAAATTTGTTATTTTCTCATGGAAATCAAGTATTAAACTTATTATTATTATTACTGAAAGTACAAATATTACTATTTCTATTACAATCATCATTACTATCATGATTACTATTATTATTATTAATGCTGTAAGAAGAAAAATTGTTTCCTTTTGAACATTTACAGAGTTGGCAAGATGTAAGTCTTCATAAATTAATGGGTCTGTAGTTATCTTCTCAAAACTCTTCTGGTGGCATCTTTTCTCTCCTTTTTTTTTTCATTCCATGGCTCTTATTTAAAAAAGAAAAAAGTTTTTTCCTTCCCCAACATTTCATTTTGTAAATTTTTGGTGTGGTTTATTTCTTTTTTTTTACCTTGTATTTTTCCACCATTCTTTACCTGTTTGTTTTTTTTATTTATCAATGCCAATTATTTGTTCTATTTAATAAAAAAAAAATGTTCAATTATTGTTTGGTTATTTTTATCAGTTATATTTTTGCACATCAGAAAGTGCTTAATGAAATAAAGGGATTTTAATTTTTTTTTACTCTATATGCAATTATTTTCTTCTGATAATTGTGAAAATTTAGAACTTTTCTAATAAAGTGATAAAAAGGCTTTTATAATGATATAAAAGTTTGAGACATGAAATAAAGGAAAAATTTGTCCAAATTATTAATATTATTTGACTGAAATTAAGATCCATTTTAATACTTAGATTAGCAAAGCTCTTACAGTAGTCAAAGTTTGATTTCTTTTGGTTGGGGCAAGCATCTGTCATGACAGCTAATGTTAAAGAGATTGAACTTTGCCATATTATGACCACTGATGGCCCATTTGCCCAAACACTATGTGGCACATTTCCTGCTGCACCTCCTGTTAGAGTAGCTGTATCTCAGGTTTGATCACACCAGGTGATACTGGCACGGGCAATAAGCAGAGCGTTCACAAGCCGACTTGACAAAATAAGTCATAGCTCAGAATTCTGACAGGATTGTTAAGATTTCTTGGATGGTCCCTGCAGTATAAGTATTAATTCTTGTAAAATAAAGTGTAGATCCAAATAAGTAATTCTTTTGGAGGTCATTTTTTTTTAGTTCTTCAAATCAGGATTATTGTAATTGAAAATATGAAAAACATAAACCTTTTTACCTGATTGGCTTAGCTTTGCCTCTCCTGGGTCAGCATCAGATGGAAGTAGGATATCACTTTTAGTGTTTGCCTTTGGAGGGGGGTTACAAAAAAGGAAGTTATGCAACCCCATGGCATTATTCGTTGTATTTTCAGAATTGGCTGTTACATAAATTTTCTAGCCACAAGCCATTGTCACCAGTCAATTGATAAAAGTGTATTTAAATATGAATTATAAAATTGTATCTTTTTAGAAATTTACTCTAAACCTTTTTTTTATCTTTTTGTTAGCTAGTTAGAAATCATTATGATTTTTTTTCTTAGTAAGGAAGCTTAATGATTTTTTTCTTAGTAAAGAAAACTTAATGATTTTTTTCTTAGTAAAGAAAACTTAATGATTTTTTTCTTATTAAAGAAAACTTAATGATTTTTTTCTTAGTAAAGAAAACTTAATGATTTTTTTTCTTAGTAAAGAAAACTTAATGATTTTTTTTCTTAGTAAAGAAAACTTCATGATTTTTTTCTTAGTAAAGAAAACTTAATGATTTTTTTCTTAGTAAGGAAACTTAATAATAACAATAAAATGACATTCACAATTGAAAAACTCATTTCACACCTTTTTATTTTTAATTTTATAAATTTCCTTTTTTGTGTGTGTGTCCTTATTTTTTTACCAATATGCATGGTGGCTATATGATAAATTTATTTGAATTAATAATAGAACTTCCACCATCCACCCACTCCCTTAGTGGTCATGTTTGTTTTGTCTGAAAATTATAATGAGAATGATGATAATAATAGTAATATTCACATAAGTAACCTCTTTGCTTCTGATTTTAATACACTATGCTAGATTCTATAGTTAAGCTAAAATCTTGAAACTGTAAATTGTAAAATTCCTTTAATATAAGTTCACTTAGGTTTTTTTAGATTTGTTCATAAAGAAATGTATATTTGTTGAATCTTGTACATTATTTACAATTTGTAACAATATCTTTAATACACAAAAAATGTAAATGCTTTGAAAATGTTTTCTTTATCTCCCTCTTAAATACACAAACGTGCACAATATTTTTTCTTCTTCATTTTTATATCCAAGGTAATCTTGTAATAGAAATTTCTAAATAGATTGCAATTTAAGATTCCTGATTTTTAAAAAAATAATTTGGCTATTGTTGATCTAACTTATTAGCTAATGTGCTTTTCTAGCCTTTAACTATAATTTTTTACTCTGGAATTGTAAGACATGAATTGTAATAAGAGTATGTCATGGACTTTGACTTCAAGGCTAAAAACCCTTTAAACAGGCATAGATCCTCTGCCGTTAAGTTGTGCAATTACTGCTTCAAAATAATTGTTTTCACCGTAAAAGTTTATATGTGAAAAAAAAAAACTTTTTTGCAAAGAGGTTAAAAATCTAATAAAACCATTTTTAAATCCTGCAGGCTCCTTTGCATTGTTAGATTTCTGTTTAAGAATATTTTTCAGAGTTTTTTTTGTTTTTTGTTGTTTTTTTTTTTTACTCTTATAATTTTTTTTGCTTCAAATTAAAACCTTCATTTCAGAATTAAACTGATTAAAAAAAAATAAGTGATAAAAACAATTTTTAAGAATAGATTATTGAAAAAAAAAATACTCACAAAAATTTGATTAGAAACATAGGCTATTTTAACAACTCTTATTTACTACAGGTTCTTTGGTGTTTCCATTCTTAGCTCACCAGATTTTTACAGTTGTGTGCTTTATTCCAATTTTGATGAGGGGATTTTGATTTTTAATAGAATGGAGTTTACTTTCTTATTCAAAATAACAACTTTCCATTTCTAGACAATCTAATATTGAACAAAATTGATATTCAAAACTTTGTCAATTAACTTTTTTTTTTAATTAGTTTTGGATTTGTTTTCAATTTAAATGTTTTTAAAAATTCCATTCTAATTTTAAAATTATCTTGTTTTGAATTTGACCAAATGACTTTTAAGAAAATGAAGTTTGGCCTTAAAACTTTAAACAAACCTCATTTAGGTTACTTTCTTCTTATGTCATTTTTATAATTACTATTTAAAAATGCATGGGGGTATTTCTTTGATGTTAAAAATAGCCTCAATATAAATTTTGATTTTATTATAAGGTCCTCTATATTCTTGTGCCATTCTCTTTAGTATAAAGCTTAATCTTGGTAAAAATAGATCATTTGTAATAGTAATTTATCCAAAATATCTTCTAATGACAGTAGTAGTAGTAGTTGTAACAGCAGTAAATCTAGTCTGAGATTTAGTGAAGTGAGGAAATCTGTTGAATTTGGCTTCCTAAAAATAGGGTGAATTATCTCCCCTCTGCTATGTTCAGGTTAAATTTACCCTCCTCCATATATAATGGGACAATATTCCAATCTCCATGCCCATACCTAATACAAGTTATTAGACCAAAAATAGTTTCAATTTTTAGAAGAAAATCACTTTTTTTTTTTTTTTTTTTCACCCCCCCCCCCACCCAAACACAAAATTAACTGTTTTATAAAGTAATTAATTGATTCGTTTATTTTAAGTTAACTATTGTATCAATATAGAAATGAATTAATAGAATTTCTCAGGAGCCTGTTTTTTTCCTATTGGTTTATTTTTTTTATACCTTGCTTTCTTTTTTTTTTTTTGTTTCCCTGTTTGTTGTTGTTGTTGTTTCCCTCCCTTGTTACAGCTTGTTTATTCTTTCCAGCATTTTGACAAGTTAAAAGCAGACAACGCAAAACTTAAGGATGAGAATCGAGCTTTGGCTAGGGTCATCTCCAAACTTTCCAGATAGGTAAATTCAGTGTGCCTCAAAAATACAAACCAAATAGGGAAAAAATATTAATCATAATAATAATCATAATAATAATAATAATAATAATATTACAAATGACTTTCTCTGAATCTGTTGTGATTCCCAGCATGTCTTTTTTTTCTTTTTAATTTTACTTTCTATATTTGTTGAAAATATCTTGCCTTAATTTTAAAACTACCTTAAACTGACAAAATAGCATGATAAAAAAATCTGTTTACGCTTGTAAAGAAAAAAATTACTTAAAGATTTTTCTGCTCTTCTTTCTTCTCTTCCTCATCTTCCTCTTTCTCATTTTCTTTTAATCATTTTTTATGTCACTTATTTTGGGCAACTTTGGTCACTTTATTAAAATTAGATATACACCTGTAATCTTCAAGGGTAGTAGCTAGTGACTTTATTTTTATTTGTTTCATTAGAAAATAGTCCAAATATTACTTATAAAATTGATCATACCTCTTCTCAAGGATTCAGAAGTGAAACAAATAAAAATAATGATGAGGACAATAGTCTGAAAAATACTAATAAAATTGATCATACCTTATCTAATGGATTCAGAAGTGAGACAAATAAAAATAAAGAAGAGGACAGTTTTTATTTGTTTCAATTCTGAATGCTTTTGATGAAGTATGATCAATTTTATAAGTATTATTGGGACTATTATCCTCATCTTTGTTTTTAATTGATAAATCTTTAGTTCTTTTAGAAATTTAAAGATATTTTCTGCATCATTGTATTCAAATAAATTTTGGTTTTCTTAGCCATTCTCTTTCTTCTAAAGGAGTTTCAGAATTTTTTTTGTAAGGGAGGGAATAGAAGTTCTTTTTAGTGTCTTGTATTTTTGGTTTCTTCTAAAAATACTCAAGATATAATCAATTATCAATACTTAGTTTATTCAGACTTTTTGGTTTCACCTTCTTTCTGCACATTTCATTCGATATACCTACTGCCTTACTACATAATTATTTATCTTTCACAGACTCTTTATTAAACAAACTAATTTAATCTATGGAAGTAGATTGATCTTTCTATACAAGCTCTAGACACTAGTGTTTAAGCCTCTTGATTCCCTGGGGAACATAAGGCCAAAAAACACCCCTCCAACTGACTCATTCTTTAGATGCTGTCATTGTAGTTTCTATAACTTTCTCTTTTTACAGAAATTGCATTTTTGGCACTATTCCAACCCCCTCCCCAACCCGAAGGACCAGGGACAAATGTTAATCAATTCATATTTATTTTTGTCTGTAATTAGGATTGAACCTACAACATTCAGATGATCATTTCTTAAATCATAAATCAATACTTATTATTATTATTATCAATGATCAATATGTGATCAAACAAAAATAATGCTTAATAAAGAAAAGAACAAACATCAAAACAATCTTAGGAAAAAGATCTTTGATATCTTCTGGTCAGTAAGCTCACAAAGGGAAGGGCAGAGGGGGAATATGCCTGAGTGAGGGTCACACTTCTAGGAGGCGGTAAATAGCCTAAGTTTATACCAGAAATTTTAAGAGTTAAAAAGGAAATAAAATTCAATTGATTGATTTGGGGTTTAACGGCATATCAACCACTTCAAAACAACTTCTGTAGCATCCTGTGAAAGATTGTTCAGGTAAATTAGAATGGACCTAAGGAAATTAATAATGGATAGGCTTACTTATTTGACACTTCTTAGCATCGAATCTGACACTTTGAGGGAGATAGATTTGGGCGGTGTCATTAAAGACTATGCTCATTAAAAAATGGGAAATGTTGATGTAATTGTCTTACCTGAAACTTGCCATTCATTTTATACAATATTCTTAATTAAAACAATTTTTTTTTTCAAATGTCTTTAATCATAAAAAATAACTAAGCGCAGACACTGAACAATGCAGTTACAGCAAGTAGATGTCACTGAAACTTTGGCCTTGGAGTGCTACATAAGCTTGTGAAGGCCCTGTATTCATTTGTCTCACCATAAAATCCTTTGAGTCCAAATCATTCATTACTTCTCAAATAGTTTTATTCTCTGTATGCATTATTAGTTTTAGAAAGGGTAGGATTTTCTCATTGTTTTAAATTATAATTTTGAGTGTTTTAATTTTTAGTGAGTGTACTGTGTCTGGAAATGGATTGTCATTTACATTTAAATTGTAGAAACTATAAATGTTAAATGAAATTTTTAAAAAAATACTTTCATAAATTTCTTGTTATATTATTAGTCATGTTCAAGAGTTTCCATAAATGAATCCCCTATTTTGATGAAATGAAAACTTTTATGTATATTTCTTATAAATTTGATCATGCTAAAAATTGTGCTCTGCACAAAATTTCATTGTTCAATGTCCTACATATGACAATTACTTCCTAAATCTCTTATTAGTAGTTTTAAAACATAAAAAGAAACATGCTCTAAACATAACTGTAAAACAAGTAAACTAGGCAGAGCAAATTAAAACAGTTTTCAGCATTGAATGACCAGAGGAAAGTCTGTATGCTGGTTAAATAAATAAATTAATGTAAACATAAGATGATAGATTTTTTTTTTAAAAAGCACACAAATTTAATTTAAATTTGATTTAAATGTTTCGACCCAAGCTCTGTGAGTGTCTCTAGAAATTTCTTTAGCAAAAAAGAGGAAGATAAATATTAGATGTTTTTTATTGAGTAAAAGAAAATCTTGAATAAGAGGAAGACAAATATGGAGAGGCAAGAGAAGTTCAAAAAAGAAGAATTTGTTGACTAAATTTTATTCAAATGTCTGGCTTTTAACTGACTTTTTGCTGTTATTCATGTTTTATTATTTTTGTTTTATTTTTTGTTTTATTTTGTTTTCTCTGACATTTGCATGTTTCTTCTTTTTTTTTTTCTTCTCATTTCTTTATTTTTGATGTCCTTTTTATTTTATTTACTTTTCTTTTCTTTTGTTTTTTTTTTCACTTTCTTTTTCCATTATAGACCCCTGTTGCTGCTTTTCTCTCTGTCTCTCTTTTTTTTTTTCAACCAAAACTTTTATTTAAATTCTTCTTTTCTCATCAAGATTCATTCAATTGACTTCTTTATTTTTATTTTATTTTTATTTTTTCATTTTACTTTTGCTTGATTTTTATTTTGTTACATTTTTTTTTTATGTGTCTGTTTTTAATTTACATCAATTTTTTTTATTTTTTCAAGTTTTATAATTGAAATAAATTATGGACCACACAAAAAAATGACATCTTGGATTTTTTTTTTTTTCTTCAATTTTTTATTTTAGATATACCAAAAATCAAAGAAATATCCATTCATTAGGACATTTTCAATAATTATTTAGAGAATAGTTATATATA